>JARLTB010000280.1:2397500-2480000 GCA_030141615.1 Unio pictorum
TTAAATCTTTAGTGAGACTCACACGCTTGTATCAAAATGACATCTAAGGTAGAAATATTTCTTTCTAATCCTACCCAGGAGCAATTAGATCTTTTCAAAAAAGACGAGTTGGTTCAACCTGCCAGAAAATACGATCTTTCTGAAGTCAAGGCTTCTTTAACGAAACAAGATATCAAAAAGAGTTTGGTCCAATATTTGGTAGAACAGGATGTTTTGGAACAAAGTGCTTTGATTCCAGTCAGTAAGTCTACACCAGCCTCTGACATTAAACTGAAGGAATTAGAATTAAAATTCAAGATGGAATTAGAGTTGAAGAAGCTGGAATTTCAGAGAGAGAGTGAATTAGAGTTAAAGAAGCTGGAGTTTCAGGAAAGGGAGAAAGAGAAACAAATTGAATTACAAAAAGAGCAAATGCGAATTGAGAGAGAGGAGAAAGAAAGACAATTACAATCTGAATTAGAGTTTAAGAAACTGGAATTTCAGGAAAGGGATAAAGAAAGACAATTACAGTTTGAAAAAGAGGAGAGAGAGACAGGAAAGGGAGAAGGAAAAACAATTACAATATGAAAAAGAGGAGAGAGAGAGAGACAGGAAAGGGAGAAGGAAAAGCAATTACAATATGAAATTAGAATGAAAGAAATGGAGCTGGCAAGTGGGAATCACCATCATGCTTCAAATCAAAATTTTGATTTAGCAAGGAATATTAGATTAGTGCCCCCTTTTAAAGAAAAAGAAGTAGATAAATATTTCATTCTTTTTGAAAAATTTGCAGAAAATTTAAAGTGGCCAAGAGAGAATTGGACTCAGTTACTACAATGTGTAATTACTGGTAAGGCTAGTGAGATTTACACTTCACTGTCTGTTCAGCAAAGTGGTGATTATGACGTAGTTAAAGAATGCATTTTAAGAGGTTATGAGTTAGTTCCTGAAGCTTATAGGCAAAAATTTAGAAATTACAGAAAAGAAGCTGGACAAACTCATGTCGAATTTGCTAGACAAAAAGAACAGTTGTTTGATAGATGGTGTTTAGCCAAGAAAGTCGAGCAAGATTATCAAAATCTCAAGCAAATTATATTAATTGAAAAGTTCAAAAACTGTGTTCATAGTGATGTTAAAACTTATCTTGAGGAGCATCAGATTGAAACCTTGGAAAATGCTGCACGAGCTGCTGATGAATATTCTTTGACACATAAAGTTCCTTTTGTTAACAAGACTTCTACTCAACAATTTTCTGGCAGAAAAGAATTTCCGCCTAATTCAAGCCCTTCTAAAACTCAAACTAACACAACTTTCAAAAATCAGACTTCAGAGAAGTTTGATTCTAGATCCTTGTCTCTTCCGACGTGTAACTTTTGCAAGAAAAAAGGACACGTTATTTCTGATTGCTACAAATTGAAAAATAGGCATCAGAATCAAGATAGACCTGTTCCAAATGCTCTTATTTCCAAGAGGTCAAGGTCACAGTCATGTATTGAAAGCAATACAATTGTTGGGTCTAATAAATCCCAGTCTGATTTTGATATGGAGAATTATGAACCATTCATATCGAAAGGTTCTATATCACTCTTGGGTGATTCAGCCAATCCCACCCCTATTAAAATTTTAAGGGACACAGGAGCCTCTCAGAGTCTTTTATTATCAGGTACTTTGCCTTTTTCTGAGAAGTCTTCTTCTAATGAAAGTGTTCTTGTTCAGGGAGTAGAGTGCGGCTTTGTTAATGTTCCTCTCCATTGTGTAAATTTGTCATCAGACTTAGTGTCAGGACCTGTGACAATCGGAACGGTCTCCGTTTTACCTGTTGAGGGAATAGATTTATTGCTAGGCAACGACTTAGCTGGGGACAAGGTTGTGGTTAATCCACTCGTAACTGACAAGCCTAATTTGGATCAGAAAGTTGATCCAATTGAAAAAGAAATCTCTGATATACTTCAAGCTTGTACGGTTACTAGAGCTATGGTAAAGAAAGCTCTTGAGAATGAAGTTGAAAAGGGCAGTATTCCCTTATCTGACATTTGCGTGGGTTGGGTTTATGATGTTATAGAAGTCAGCATTCCTTCAACTGACGCTTGTATAGGTCAGGTTTTTGATGAGGTCACTTTTACTCTTGGTTTAGATCAATCAGAAGGTATTGATCATAGTGATCCTCTTTTGACAACTCATTCTCTTTATTCTAATCAGGGTGATGATCTTGAGAATGATGTTATAGAAGGCAGCATTCCTTCAACTGGCGCTTGTATAGGTCAGGTTTTTGATGAGGTCACTTTTACTCTTGGTTTAGATCAATCAGAAGGTATTGATCATAGTGATCCTCTTTTAACAACTCATTTTCTTAATCAGGGTGATAAACGACAGTCACTTGTCGTCGAACAGGAAAAAGATCCTGAGATCTCCTGTTTGTTTCAAAGGGTCATAAATGAGACTGAAGTCACTGAAGATCCTGTCTGTTATTTCATTAAAAATGGAATTCGTATGAGAAAATGGAGACCTTCCGAGGTACCTGTTGGTGATGAATGGTCAGTGAACTATCAAATAGTAGTTCCAAAACCTTACAAACAGGAAATTCTTAATCTGGCCCATGAAACTCCTTTGGCTGGTCATTTAGGGATTAATAAAATGTATCACAGGATCTTGACTCACTTCTATTGGCCAAAAATCAAAAGTGATGTTGCCAAATACTGTAGATCTTGTCATACTTGTCAAATGGTAGGAAGAACCAATCAGAAGATACCTAAGGGTCATCTGCAACCTATTCCTGCTTTTGACGAATCATTTGGTAGAATTATGGTAGATTGTGTAGATCCCTTACCTAAGACCAAGTCAAGTAATCAATTAAAGTTAAAAATGAAACTATGGTTTGAAAGAACTAAAAGAGAGAGAACTTTTGAGTCTGATAATGGAGTTGTGTTACTCTTGTTCAATCTTCTTTTCTTCAAATTAGATATTATGGCCGTACAAAGTTAAGAAGAAAATGAATTAGTTAAATTATAGTATTAGTGCTCCTGGGATCTAAATTAATTATAGGAGTACCAGTGTATTGAAAGAAATAGCCATGTTAAATATGTAATTAATTTAGTGGTACTTGTCCCACTAGGTGAAGGAATATCATCGGATTCTACTGACATTGGAGCGACGAATTGTTGGAATTCAGAAATTATGAAAAATCTAGACCAGAAACTTTCACATTTGCAAGTGCAAGGAAGAAATGAACTAAAAGTTATTATTATTATATGAGCACTTATGTCCAGATATTCTTACAAGGACAAACAAAATTTTCATGACGTTGAAATTGAAAATTCCAAACAGCATCCATGCCGGACGAGTCCACTCAAACAGGAATACATGAAAAAGGAAATTCAGTATTTGCTGAAGAATGATTTTATAAAGCCCAGTAAAGTGATTGGAGTTCACTATGCATACTTGTTTCAAAATCAGATAAAACTTTCCGTATGTGCACTGATTAAAGGAAGGTGAACAGAGTGACAAAAACAGATTCATTCCCATTAACAAGAATTGACAATTGTATTGATAAAATTGGGAATGCCAAGTATGTCACCAAAATTTGACCTTCTGAAAGGATTTTGGCAGATTCCACTACGGAAAGAGCAAAGGAAAACTCAACATTGCGACTCCAAATGGACTCGACCAAAAAGAAAGTCCATTTCAACGTCTTATAAAAATGTTCATCACTGGTCTAGAGATTTGTGATGTCATCATCTACAACGACACCTGGAAAGAACATCTAGCAACAATTCGATAATTCTTTAACAGACTCACTAATGTATGTTTGACAATTAATTTATCTAAAAGTGAGTTCTGTTGTGATTGTGTGCCTTTCCTAGGACATTTTGTGGGACATGGACAAAGTTAAAAAATTGAGGCTATTTCTTGATAATATAATTGTAGACACTATTTCCCGTGTATAATTTATTATATTGTGTAATTTGTACTAGTTCTTTTAATCTCAGATGTAAATTGGTTTGTGATAAAAAGAAAGTTTTATCATATAAACCTTTCTTTTATTTTATGGGGGAAGGTGTTACGGCTATTGGATTTAATTTATTTATTTTTTAATTGTTAAATCCAAATTTATCATTTAGGGTTTAATATCCATTAATTGGGAAATTATTCTAGAAAGTTTAATCTGACTTAGATTCTCTAATTGTAAACAAGTTTTGACCTTGGCTTGTTTGACCAAAATCCTGACCTTGCTTTAGACATTGTCAACAAGCCTGTAAAACTATTGGTCAATTTCAAGGACAACACTTTTATTTTTAGTTCTTGAGGGTGGGAAGGGAATGATTTCCTTCTAGAATATTCAATTATTACGTGACTTGGAGAAGGTAGCTTCTTTCTGTGACCTTCCAGAATCAACATGATTCCTCTTATTTACGAGGGAATTACATATATATATATAGCTGTGTTTTGGAAGAGAGATTCAGTAGATGTTTGGGCTTTATTATTATTATTAAGTTGTGTATTTCCATGTTTGAGTGTTATGGACTTTGTGTCAATTCATAGAAGAAAGAAGAATTATTCTATTTATTTGGAAAAAGGACATAATGTTTCATAATTTCATCTGGATGATTTAAAAACAAGAACTGCATCACGTGACATTGTCAGCCATTTTGGATTACATCGTCAAGATTCGAACCTGGAACTATTAGAACATTTATTTATCCGGACTTGCAATTCCATTAGTGGATTATTTTGTGAATTCTATATTTGTTGGATTTGATTCTCTAAAATTGTAAGTTAATTTATTTTATGAAAATAATTGTACTTAATAAATTCATTGTTAAAGTTTTACAAGCTTGTTAGTTTTCACTCTTTCTGTGTTGCTGCTTATTCGAGCCTAAGCACGTAACACTATCTATCTATATATATATGTATATGTGTGTGTGTGTGTATGTATATCTATATATAAGTGTGCATATATGTGTGTGTGCATATATATATATATATATATATATATATATATATATATATATATATATATATATATATATATATATATATATATATATATATATATATATATATATGTTTATACCTATACATGTATATAGATGTGTGTGTGTGTATATCTATATATACATTATTATTATATCTATATCTATATGTATCTCTGTCTCTCTCTCTCTCTCTCTCTCTATATATATATATATATATATATATATATAATAATAATAATAATAATAATAATAATAATAATAATAATAATAATAATAATGATAATAGCGCCTAATCTTTCGAAGTTCTAAGCACTTTACACCATCAGTAACGATATGACTACACTACAGAACAACAAATGACAAAAACAATGAAATTGGAAAACATAAAACCTGCTGAAAACATATAAGATACATAACATGATTAAGTTGCTATGTTTGTCCATGCAGTCGAAACAGGTGAGTCTTAAGAGCACTCTTAAAAGGGACCACTGTGTCTTTGTGTCTAATTTCAATGGTCAATTCGTTCCTCGTCGCCGGGTCCTGGTGTGCAAACGAACGTTGTCCATATGACTTTGTTTTCACCTTGGGAACAATGTGTATACGATTATCAGAAGAAGAGCGTAATGATCTAGCTTTTGTATACACAAGGAGGAGGCTGGATAGGTATGTTGGACTGGAGTCTGTCATTGAAACAAAACACAGGGAACAAATTTTGTGTTTGATTCTGTATCGAATTGATAGCCAATGTAGGGTACTGAGCAGTGGTGAGGTGTGCTCTGATCGAGGTACTCTAAAGATGATCCGTGCAGCTGTGTTTGATCTTTTTGAAGTTTCTGGAGTAAATACTGTGATGAACCCGACAGAATTGAGTTACAATAGTCCAGTCTTGAAAGTACTAATGAACACACAAGTGTTTTAGTGGCATCAACTGAAAGATATTTACGAATGGAACTGATGCGTCTGAATTCAAGATATGCAGCCTTGCATATGTTCATGAAATGGTGGTGCAAAGTGAGAGTACTGTCTAGAGTAACGCATAGGTTCCGTACTGACTGTGAGAATTTAATGTTGGTGTTGCTGATATTTATTGTCTGAGATAAAGGATGTGAATGAGGAAGTCTTTGTGTTGTGATCAGAATAGCCTCAGTTTTATCATCATTCATCTGCAGCTTGTTACATGTCATCCATGATTTCACATCAGAAATGCACTTCTCTACTCCATAGATGGTAGCATCAACTTCAGTTGGGTGGCTAGACTTGCGTATTTGGGTGTCATCAGCATACAGTTGGTGCGACACTGGGTGATGATATATGACACTTGAGAGCGGCTGAGTATACAGAATGAAGAGAACAGGTCCAAGAACAGATCCCTGTGGAACACCACAACATACGTCAACTGGGCTGGAGTGTATTCCATTTGCAGATATAATTTGTGTCCTGTTGACTAAGTAGGACTTGAACCACTGTAAGGCTATATTCTGAATGCCAAATACATGCTGGAGACGGTGAAGTAATATATCATGGTCTATTGTGTCAAAATGCTGCAGATAAATCCAGGAGAGTGAGGACTGTAATCTTTCCACTATCCAAAGCAGAGAGAATGTCACTACATACTTTCAGAAGAGTAGTTTCCGTACTGTGGCAAGGGCGATATGCAAACTGAACATTGCTAAAAAGACTGTTTGAATTCAAATGAGATACAAGTTGAGATAGAACAACCTTTTCTAAGATATTTGATATGAATGGGAGATTAGAAACTGGGCGGTAGCTCTTTAAATCGTTATGGTCCGGTGTTGGTTTCTTCAGCAGTGGCTTTACGATGGCAGTTTTGAAAAATGATGGGAATTCCCCTGATGAGAGAGAGATATTAATAACATCAGTTAGTGAAGGCAATATTGGGTCTAAGCACTCAAGCAGCAGTGATGTTGGAATTGGATCAAGTTCACAAGACTTTGGTGCACTTTTGATCACTATTGTCCGTACTAAATCAATAGAAACAGGTTCAAATGATCCTAACGTTTGTCGCTGAAATTCTGCAACATAGCGGTATGGTGACGAATCAGTTGGAATTGTGCTGTCAATCGAATCTCTAATGGTTTGTACTTTGTCATCAAAGAAATTTGCAAATTGGTCTGGTAGGTCTAGTGGAGAGAAGATTGTTGGAAGTGGTGTACATTTGTTCCTTGACATTAGTTTGTTAGTTATCTCGAAGAGCTCTTTGCAGCTGAAACTCTCCGTGATCTTAGTACTGTAGTGGGATGATTTGGCTAAATGGACTATGTTTGTGACGTTCTTCTTAGCGGTTCGTATATTTGTTTATGAATTGTGAGTCTGGTGGAAAGCCAAAGCCTCTCTGCTTTTCCGCGATGTCTTTTAGCAATGCGAAGCTGGTCCCTAACACTGCTATACCATGGAGAACACTTTTTTTTATTGATACTCCGCATTTGGTGGCTGGGGCATGTTTTTCAAGCAATGAACGCAGGCAGTTATCAAGTTCCGCTGTTGGATGTAAGAAAGTTGTTAGGTTTTCTTAGATGTCATGCATGAATTTGGTTCTATTTATCATACGGATGTTTCTCTAAGTAGCAAATAGAGGTGGAGGGTTAGGGACTGATACGTCGAGATGGCATAAAATGCAGAGGTGATCCGATGCAAGTTCGTGGGATACAAGGGTGGATTGCATAATATTATCATCAGGTCTATAAAGAAACCAGTCTAAAATTTGACCAATTTTATGGGTAGGTTGCTTAACTGACTGTTTAAGATGGAAAACATGAATGGAATCTAGGAGCTTTGACATGTATGGTTGACCAGGACAGTCAAAGTGACAGTTGAAATCTCCAAGAATAATTAGGTTGCCACCTATCGAATTCCCATATTCTAGAAGATTTGGAAACTGCTTCAAAAGGAGAGATTCAGTAGTTGGTTTTTTCTACTAGGAGGAGGACGGTAGAGACAGAAATAATGGACTGACCTTTGTTCCAGTGTAAGTGTTGTTTGGACTTGTTCAAACGATGTGTGGCAAAAATTGAAGGTTGTGTAGTACTTAAGGCATTTAATCATGGAATTCTTTGTAATTACAGCAATTCCATCTCCACGAGAGTTGCGGGGGAACGACTTGATGGAGTAATCGCTGGGTGTTATTATATATATATATATATATATATATATATATATATATATATATATATATATATATATATATATAGTTGTGCGCATTAATGCATAACACGCACGTGCCTGCGCAAGCAATTAAATGCGTCACGCGACGCAAAGAAAACGTATATGAAAAAAATATGGCGCGCGAAACACGACGCCTTGGTAATAATAAATCGTATGGTGGTCTAACTGGGCCATATCGGGCATTTCGTAAGAGTATCGTTAAAATATAATTTTTTTCCAAAATTTCAAAACACAGCTGCTCGGAGCACCACGATCACATCACAACTTCCCTCTGCTCTGTACTCTTCACTATTATCCAGAGTCAAACACAAGATGTTATTCTCTTTGTTGCGTGTCACTGACGGACACCAGTCCAACATACCTATCTGGTTTCACCCATGTATGTACACCAGCAATATACTTACGCTCTTCTTCTGACAATGGTATGTTTGTTTGTTTGCTTGAATTTTAACGGCGCACCAGCACTTTTAGGCTATTTAGCGCCATACAATAGGTTAGATGTTCAAAAATAAGAAAGGTTTAAAATCGACCAGCGATATAAAAAACCATAATAGTTAAATATAAAATGGTAAGATGTTGGTAACAGGAAAATATGAAGCTTCCCAATCAACGGGAGATGTAAATGGTGCATGTTGATGATAAGATGTTGTAAATAAGAGGTGATATTTGCATTAGATAAAATATTCTAGGTGATGGCATACAAGTTATAGTTTAAAATAGAGATTTACTTCCTTTAGGAAATCTAAAATACAAGTGATTTGTATTGTATCAAAAAGTTCCTTCATGTCATGTACATTATAGTATTTAACCCGTGTAGGTTGCAGGTCGGAACACTCGGTCATAAAGTGTTTAACAGTGAATGGCTCATTGCAAGAAACGCACTCTGGTGGATCTTCACCTTTCGGTATGTGGGAGTGGGTAATGTATGTATGACCGATTCTGATTCTAGCAATGACAACCTCTTCCCTACGGATAGTTCTGTAGGAAGGAGTCCATTCTCCCAGGGTTATTTTGATGGCATAAAGTTTGTTATTGACTGCATCATCCCATGACACCTGCCACTTCTGACGTAGGTACCTTTTGATACAAGGTTTAAAATCAGTAAAAGGTAATTTAAAATCCGATGGTTCTTGGGATAGAGCCATCTTAGCAGCCCGGTCTGCTTCTTCATTACCTCTAATACCAATGGTATGTTCAGTATTCAAACTATGAAAACGAAGAACCTATTAGGCCCCCACAATTTGGAAGTGCCAATACTTATCGACCCATTGAACGGTGCATCAGAGTCCACTAGATATTGCTCTTCTATACTAACCTTCAGCAAAGAAATTACCGAGTGCACAGGAAAGTAATATAATGTTTTATTCTAGAGGATTACCTTCGGTTTGGTGTAGTGCTAAACAATGAAAAGAGAGACGGCAATAAAGAAGTGAGGGAACGAATGTTACTCAGATCAATAGCATACACAGTAAATCAAAACTTGATTCAAATCTTTAAATGAAACTTTATACAACTCATGTCATAAACAAACAAGAAATCATGATCAAATTGCTGTATTCAATGGGTAGAATATACGATGAACACACATGCAATAAGCAACTATATTTTGATCTTTGATTTGTCATGAGCAGCGTATTCTCCAGTGCACAGTCGTATGTTTTGTTTTACAGGGCTTTCCGTTTTGATATACTTAATGCGTCTCTAAAATTATTGTATCAGTGTTGACACTCATGTGATCGGGTCATTTAAAATATACTCTCCCCATGTGAAAAGATGCCGTTTGGTAATGCTATATTTTTTTTGTAGCACGGGTACACCACAACCCCTGTCTATTGCATGCAACCGATGAACCATTTTTTTTTTGTTTTTATATTATTCTTGTCCAAAAACAAATCAATTATGAATAAAATATTTCATTGTGATTTCATAGTTAAGAGCCATCAAAATGACACCCTGGATGCACGCGGTAACGTTGGGAAGAACAAATTGTTGGTATGGTGTGGGTGTAATATAAGACTAATGGTACACATTCAATTCCCATATCAAGACTATGAAATATCAGTATATGAAATATGGAAAAAAAGTTGCATTTTTAAATATTCATGATGAACTTAGCTCAGTACAGAATCATCCTAATGTCAAGCTTCAATGTGCAGAAAGTTAAATGGTTATATATCTACGAGTACAAATGGCCTGGTCATTCCAAAGACTTACAAAATGGTATTGACAGTTGCCTCGCTAGGCGCTCGCCATTAAAAGGTTAGAGTTAGGACTGGTGAGAGGATAATGTGACTGGGTGGGATGTCCTACTACAAGGCTGAGACATAATGCCCTAGTGTTAGACATCAATATAAACTGCTACACTGAAGACATCGTAGGGATATGATTTAAATATTGTTACAACGTTAAAATCCAAATCACACACACACACACATGCACACACACGCACACACACATATATATGTGGCCACAATGCGTTAAAATATGTTTTTATTGGTGTTTTCATTTAAAAAGATTGGACATGGTCTCAAAAGATTTTTATTAATCAAATTATATGTTTCGCTATTAACTAGTTATTGACATTCATACTTTAAATTTTGGCGATTAATTGCTTTTGCATTAAAAAACGTTTTCTGCACATGTATCTTCATGTTATATTTTCATAGCATACATGGTACACAAAAGTAAAAGTCGACATCAGTAAAACTTACATTAATGGGGTACACATTTACATGACATTTGCATCTCATACAGACTATAGAACATGTTTTACTAGCTTATACACGTCAGAACTATAAATTTTGTGTTAACTCATTCTCGCATTGAAGCAAATACAATGTAACCTTATTTGCATCGTTCAAATCAAACCCACAAGTATCCTAAACACGAAAATATTCTGTGTGAAATTGTTCCCTTTGCTGACGAATGGTGCTGAAAATCAGCTTCTGAAAACAGTCAACACTACGGAGTTTTCACCAAAATTCCTAAAACAATTTTTTCTGCCAAATTTCCAATGGAAACAGTGATAGCCAAAAACTCTCATAAGCTTGCTATATCTACAAGTGCGATACTATATTATACAGTAACAGCAGTCGACTTATATTGCTTATTTCCTTTTCTTTGCCTGAGCACACTTACGTGCATAACCACTTGATCAGATAAACTTGTATGTGAACCACAGTCATGCCTATTTAATAATCTTAGTCATAGAGGACAATCTTTCTTTTTTTTCGGGGGGGGGAGGGGGGCACCAGACAGATGCCCCCCCCCCCAATCAAAAAAAAAGTAAAAAGTTTTTATGTATGTTTGTGTACCCCCAAGTATGTTGTTTGTTTGTTTTTTATTTTTATTTAGTTTCCCATTTAATTTTTCCCCATCGGGGTTATATATTTGATATGGGGTATTTAATATTCCTAGTGTCTCTCTGTAGATCCTTACTAGGTGGGAATTGACCTACCCACAGCTAGTAGTCTACTTTTATATTTATTTTAGACCATGGCTAGTGGTCTCCTATTTCCTTGTGTTTGCTATGTGTGTTGGTGCTATTTGTCTGTTTGCTATATAAGGTATATACCTTGTATGTGTGTAAAGGAAAGCCATTTCGTTCAGATTTGTACCAGTTGTCTTACTTTATGTCTTATATAAAAGGAAGACATTTATTTTGGTATATTTTAATTTATTTTATTTTAAATTTAATCTAGAATTTTGTATAAATTGAAGTGTGTTTATTTAGATATTTAGTGTTCTTCAATTTATCTAGTAATATTTATTTTCTTAGGTCCGTCTGCCTTGAGAGAGGATCTGTACAAATTTATTTGGTTGTACATTTCCTTCCTCAATTTGGTCCGGCCTTTACTTATTTACTATAATTAAAAGTTACTGAAATTTCAAAATTGTTGATGTTCCCTTAAATGGGAGCCATATCTATTGCGAATATAGATATGGCAGGTCAAGTTTGGATTTAGTATCCAGAGAAAAAGAAGGATGTGCACTAAAATAAATAAAGTAAATATAGTAAATATTTGGGTGGTATTTTCCAAACTCTTCCACAGCCTGCTCACTTCGCGTAGCGCCATGTGATTTAGCCCGATGGTGTCCTCATATGTACTTCCCCCCACAACAAGTTAATATTATATTAAGAAAAAGGTAAAATATTTATAATTTTTTTTAATTATTTTTTTTTTAAATATATAATTTAAAGTCAAATTTTAAAATAAAATTTAAAATTTTAGTTTTCATTAAAAGCTATTCCCTAACCTTCATTAGTGGTCCACACGTTATAAGTGTCCTCGTTATATAGTCCGTTATTTGTCTTACCAATTGTTTATTAAAGTTTCCGTCTAGGAAGAGTAATTGACGTCTGTCATATTTGTCTACCTTCATTATTTCAGTTATCAGTTTGATCCTTTCTTCCTTTGTTTTGTCACATTGCGTAATTGTGTGGTACTTTGTATAAGGGGCACTTCTGCATAGATGGCAGCTAACAGGGGTCCGTATCAGTCGTCTCCTAAGGGCCACTTCGCCTGTAAGCCAGGCGTTGTGGAGGTACGTGTATATGATACTTTGTACCTTTGGAGAGCTGATGTCGGACCAATGCCTCCAAACTCTGTCCCAGTTAATATATATAAATTCCATTTCTATTTTTGGTCTAATTTTATTCGATTCTAATTCCAAAATACAGTCATATATGTCTCCTTTATCTAGTTCCCATATTTTTTTATTATCCCTATACCTATATAAAATTTCTTTAATGCCCTTATATAAATATGGTGTGTCCATTTTCTTAACTAATTTGTTGTTCGTGTATATGTCATGTCTGTGTCTCATGCCAAAACCTATCCAAAATATGTAAAGTGCTTCCCAGGGTGTTTGCTTATTCGTTTTATTCTATTTAATATACTTTTAGTTAGGAGGGGATTAGGTAATGCGAATCCCCCCCTTTTTTTGCCCTATATAATATATATAATATATTTTGAAAAAATTATATTTTAACGATACTCTTACGAAATGCCCGATATGGCCCAGTTAAACCACCATACGATTTATTATTACCAAGGTGTCGTGTTATATATATATATATATATATATATATATATATATATATATATATATATATATATATATATATATATATATATATATATATATATAAAACACCCAGCGATTACTCCATCAAGTCGTTCCCCCGCAACTCTCGCGGAGATGGAATTGCTGTATTACAAAGAATTCCATGATTAAATGCCTTAAGTACTACACAACCTTCAATTTCTGCCACACATCGTTTGAACAAGTCCAAACAACACTTACACTGGAACAAAGGTCAGTCCATTATTTCTGTCTCTACCGTCCTCCTCCTAGTAGAAAAAACAAGCTACTGAATCTCTCCTTTTCGAGCAGTTTCCAAATCTTCTAGAGTATGGAAATTCGATAGGTGGCAACCTAATTATTCTTGGAGATTTCAACTGTCACTTTGACTGTCCTGGTCAACCATGCATGTCAAAGCTCCTAGATTCCATTCATGTTTTCCATCTTAAACAGTCAGTTAAGCAACCTACCCATAAAATTGGTCACATTTTAGGCTGGTTTCTTTATAGACCTGATGATAATATTATGCCATCCACCCTTGTATCCCACGAACTTGCATCGGATCACCTCTGCATTGTATGCCATCTCGACTTATCAGGCCCTAACCCTCCTCCTCTATTTGCTACTTAGAGAAACATCCGTATGATAAATAGAACCAAATTCATGCATGACATCCAAGAAAACCTGACAACTTTCTTAGATCCAACAGCGGAACTTGATAACTGCCTGCGTTCATTGCTTGAAAAACATGCCCCAGCCACCAAATGCGGAGTATCAATAAAAAAAAGTGTTCTCCATGATATAGCAGTGTTAGGGACCAGCTTCGCACTGCTAAAAGACATCGCCGAAAAGCAGAGAGGCTTTGGCTTTCCACCAGACTCACAATTCATAAACAAATATACGAACCGCTAAGAAGAACATCACAAACATAGTCCATATAACCAATCATTCCACTACAGTACTAAGATCACGGAGAGTTTCAGCTGCAAAGAGCTCTTCGAGATAACTAACAAACTAATGTCAAGGAACAAATGTACACCACCTCCAACAACCTTCTCTCCACTAGACCTACCAGACCAATTTGCAAATTTCTTTGATGACAAAGTACAAACCATTAGAGATTCGCTTGACAGCACAATTTCAACTGATTCGTCACCATACCGTCATGATGCAGAATTTCAGCGACAAACATTAGGATCATTTGAACCTGTTTCTATTGATTTAGTACGGACTATAGTGATCAAAGGTGCACCAAAGTCTTGTGAACTTGATCCAATTCCAACATCACTGCTGCTTGAGTGCTTAGACCCAATATTGCCTTCACTAACTGATGTTATTAATATCTCTCTCTCTCATCAGGGGAATTCCCATCATTTTTCAAAACTGCCATCGTAAAGCCACTGCTGAAGAAACCAACACTGGACCATAACGATTTAAAGAGCTACCGCCCAGTTTCTAATCTCTCATTCATATCAAAAATCTTAAAAAGGTTGTTCTATCTCAAATTGTATCTCATTTGAATTCAAACAGTCTTTTTAGCAATGTTCAGTCTGCATATCGCCCTTGCCACAGTACGGAAACTACTCTTCTGAAAGTATGTAGTGACATTCTCTCTGCTTTGGATAGTGGAAAGATTACAGTCCTCACTCTCCTGGATTTATCTGCAGCATTTTGACACAATAGACCATGATATATTACTTCACCGTCTCCAGCATGTATTTGGCATTCAGAATATAGCCTTACAGTGGTTCAAGTCCTACTTAGTCAACAGGACACAAATTATATCTGCAAATGGAATACACTCCAGCCCAGTTGACGTATGTTGTGGTGTTCCACAGGGATCTGTTCTTGGACCTGTTCTCTTCATTCTGTATACTCAGCCGCTCTCAAGTGTCATAGATCATCACCCAGTGTCGCACCAACTGTATGCTGATGACACCCAAATATACAAGTCTAGCCACCCAACTGAAGTTGATGCTACCATCTATGGAGTAGAGAAGTGCATTTCTGATGTGAAATCATGGATGACATGTAACAAGCTGCAGATGAATGATGATAAAACTGAGGCTATTCTGATCACAACACAAAGACTTTCTAATTCACATCCTTTATCTCAGACAATAAATATCAGCAACACCAACATTAAATTCTCACAGTCAGTACGGAACCTATGCGTTACTCTAGACAGTACTCTCACTTTGCACCACCATTTCATGAACATATGCAAGGCTGCATATCTTGAATTCAGACGCATCAGTTCCATTCGTAAATATCTTTCAGTTGATGCCACTAAAACACTTGTGTGTTCATTAGTACTTTCAAGACTGGACTATTGTAACTCAATTCTGTCTGGTTCATCACAATATTTACTCCAGAAACTTCAAAAAGATCAAAACACAGCTGCACGGATCATCTTTAGAGTACCTCGATCAGAGCACACCTCACCACTGCTCAGTACCCTACATTGGCTATCAATTCGATACAGAATCAAACACAAAATTTGTTCCCTGTGTTTTGTTTCAATGACAGACTCTAGTCCAACATACCTATCCAGCCTCCTCCTTGTGTATACAAAAGCTAGATCATTACGCTCTTCTTCTGATAATCGTATACACATTGTTCCCGTGGTGAAAACAAAGTAATATGGACAACATTCGTTTGCACACCAGGACCCGGCGACGGGGAACGAATTGACCATTGAAATTAGACACAAAGACACAGTGGTCCCTTTTAAGAGTGCTCTTAAGATTCACCTGTTTCGACTGCAGGGACAAACTTAGCGACTTAATCATGTTATGTATCTTATATGTTTTCAGCAGGTTTTATGTTTTCCAATTTCATTGTTTTTGTCATTTGTTGTTCTGTAGTGTAGTCATATCATTACTGATGGTGTAAAGTGCTTAGAACTTCGAAAGATTAGACGCTATTAGCATTATTATTATTACTATTATTATTATTATTACTATTATTATTATTATTATATATATATATATATATATATATATATATATATATATATATATATATATATATATATATATATATATAGAGAGAGAGAGAGAGAGAGAGAGAGAGAGAGAGAGATATTAAGAAATATGTATATATAGATATATACACATATATATATATATATATATATGCACACATATATATAGATATATATACACACACATATATATATAGGTAGGTAGGTAGGTAGGTAGGTAGGTAGGTAGGTAGGTAGGTAGGTAGGTATGTATGTATGTATGTATGTATGTATGTATGTATGTATGTGCATGTATGTGTGTATGAATGTGTGTGTATGTCTATATGTTTGTGTGTCTGTATGTATGTATATATGTATGTATGTATGGCTGGCTGGCTGGCTGGCTGGCTGGCTGTTTCTCTGTGTCTGTCTCTGTGTCTGTCTCTGTGTCTGTGTTTGTGTCTCTGTCTCTGTCTCTGTCTCTGTCTATGTATGTATGGCTGGCTGGCTGGCTGGCTAGCTGGCTGTTTCTCTGTGTCTGTCTCTGTGTCTGTCTATGTGTCTGTGTTTGTGTCTCTGTCTCTGTCTCTGTCTGTGTCTCTGTCTTTGTCTCTGTCTCTGTCTGTCTGTCTCTGTCTGTGTCTCTGTCTGTGTCTGTCTCTGTATATATGTGTGTGTGTGTGTACATGCGTGTGTGTTTGTGTGTATGTACGGATGTATGTGTATGTGTGTGTATGTGTGTGTGTATATGTGTGTATGTGTATGTGTGTCATTAAGTCTGTGTATATGTCTGTGTATATGTGTGTGTATGTGTGTATATGTATATGTGTATATGTATATGTATATGTGTATGTGTAGATACTAGTCGAATTTACTCCATTTCATCAATCATAATATCTATAAAACTACAATTATAAGTCAATTTTGGAAACAAACACAGTTTTACAATTACCATATTCCAGCAAAGACAACGAACATACAGTGTGTTGGAATATATTTCATAATACGAGTACTTATATATATATATATATATATATATATATATATATATATATATATATATATATATATATATATATATATATATATATATATATATATATATATATATCATCGAAAAATATATAACATTTAATCTGATTGAAACAGAATATATAGCTACATTTTTGTGATGTTTGGGTTTATCTATTTTGCTCATTCCATAGATCAATATTTCTGCAAAGAGATTTTAAGATCTGTAGTAATAATCATTTATATCAATAATTTTGTGCAAAAACGGACAGGCATATATATTGAGTCCATTCCAGTTGTGTACATCCCTTGTCTCGATCATGGAGAAACAATTCTTCAAGTTTCTCTCTCTCTCTCTCTCTCTCTCTCTCTCTCTCTCTCTCTCTCTCTCTCTCTCTCTCTCTCTCTCTGATTTAGTTTGCCACGACAAACAGATACACAGATGTCAAAACAAGTAATACAGAGGTGAATTAGCTAATATAGCCTCGTGAACAATAATCTCTAAATATATACTCTGAATCAGGCATGGTATTGAAAACATACAAATGCTCTCAAACACACACAAGAACCACCGACCGATGAAAAGCTACTGGCAAGCTTTCTTGAATACCAGCATTTGCTGAATCCGAGACTCGAACTCAAGCAGACAGAGATGACATGGCAGTGATCCGTAACGGTGAGTATTTCATAGACCACTCAGCCACTCGGTGCCCCACTGCAGTAGTTTGCAAAACTTGCGAGAGCAAATGTTTTTTCCTATATTAATTATTAATTTGACGATACATTAGTGACCTGTAAATTCAGTATCATTCCTTTGACAAACTTAGTTTGGTACACTCAAAGTGAGGACACTGATTCAAGCTCTGGTATCAACACCTTTATGAAACATATTATACCTTACTGTTATAATCTTCACATTTTTCTCCATCAGTTATCTAATAGGATACCTCCAATAACGAACATACCTTATATCATAACTGTTTTGATTATTCACAGTGGTATTGCATTTAATGAAATATAAACATATGAATATCCATATAAAATGTTTTTCACCTTACTATATTTTCACATTGATGCCGGAAGACTAGGATCCAAGAGTTTACGCAAAATAATTAGTTCTTTTTCATTGAAATACCAGAAAATGTATCTTTTAAAAAATATAACGTTTTTGTTTTCTGTTTCCATTATTTGATTGCGAGAAGCAGTGCATTTTACTAGGTCCGGAGTTTCCAAAGTGAATTAAATAGTGTATTGTGCTTTAAACTAGCAAGACTCGTTAGATCATTCAAGAAGGTTTTTTTCAATTAGGTGATAAATGCTTTTAAAATATGCTAATTGTGATCCTGTGGTCAAACATAGAACAACATTGTCGCATGAATATTACCAGCTGTGCTCTAAATCTGGCACTTAAGTTATGTTATGTTGTGTCCATTTTGTGCTGAATTTTATTTTCCTCAGATTATTGAGACAAACATTCAGGTTTTCAACCTTAAACAGTCAGTTAACCACCCCATCCATAAATATTGTCACATTTTAGAGTGGATTCTTCATAGACCTGATGATAATATTCTACGGTCCAACCTTATATCCCACGAACTTGCATCAGATCACCTCTGCAGTATATGCCATCTGGGCGTATCATCTCCAACCCTCCACATTCATATGCTACTAGAAGAAATCTCCGTATGATAAATTTAACCAAACTAATGCAGGACATCCCAGCAAACCTAACAACGTACTTACCTCCTACAGCCGAACAACTCGATAACTACCTGAGTTCATTGCTGGAAAAAATATGCCACAGCAAACAAGTGCAGAGTATCATTTCAAAAGTGTTCTCCGTGACATAGCAGTGTTAGGGATCAGCTTCTCACTGCTAAAAGAGACCGTCATAAAGCGGAGAGGCTTTGGCTTTCCACCAGACTCACTATTCATAAACAAATATATGAAACCGCTAAGACGATAGTCCATTTAGCCATATTATCCCACTACAGTACTAAAAGAACGGAAAGTTCCAGCTGCAAAGAGCTCGTCAAGATTATTAACAAACTAACATGAAGAAACAAATGTAAACCACTTCCAACTACCTTCTCTCCAGTAGCCCTTCCGGATCTGTTTGCACATTTATCCGTGACAAATTAAAAACCATTAGAGATAAGCTTCGTAACATAATTTTAATTGACTCGTCGTCACCATACAGTTGCGATACCGAATTTCAGCGATAACGGTTAGTAGCATTTAAACCTGTCACCATGGATTCAGTAAGGACAATCGTGATGAAAAGTGAACCAAAGTCATGTTAACATGATCTAATTTATACATTACTGCTGCTTGAGTGCTTAGATTCAATATTGCCATCATGAACTGGTGTTATTAATTCCTCTCTCTCTGTCTCTGTCTCTCTATATGTATGTACGCATTATCAGTGTAATATCACGAGATGTATATATTGTTCATGAAAGCGTATGTATATATATATATATATATATATATATATATATATATATATATATATATATATATATATATATATATATATATATATATATATATATATATATTCACTACGTTTTAACAGAAAAAGTTGACTTTGTAGAGTGAAGTCAAGTGCAGCTGTAATTCACACTTATATAACATATCATGACAAAATTATGTAGATGCGAACAAAACCTATCATGTCATCGTTACAAAATATTTATATTAGTTTTAGTATTATAACTAAGTATGTAGATTTATGAAAGAACACAACCTAGATGAACACTCTCAGAAACTTCATATTATCATAATTTTACCTACTTTACCATATCCTCATAAAAATATGTTCTAAAGATAATGATATAATATGCACAGACTCCTGCTTATAATTGAAGTCATTCATGTCCTTTTTTATCCTAAGCCATTTACAGAGTTTAAAGAACCGGATCCGATATATATAATCTCTGAATCAAGAAAGTAAAAAATCTCAGCCAATTAGATGCAAGGTATGTCTTTAATATGTGCTGATCTGACATACTATAGAAATTTGTCTGACAAAGATAATATAAGCTTAAGGTGAACCAAACTCCAACCAGAATTTGGTCATTAAAGTCAATCAGATAAATGATTACTTCATTAATATGTATGGCTCTTGATCCTGAACAAACTTGTGTAACATCTTGATAATATTTAACTATTTAATAACCTTGATTAAAATATAACCTAGATTTAAATCTGATCAGAAATATAGCTGCTTGATTGGTAACAAGTGCAGTCAGTCAGACGCACAGTAATATGCATGAGTTTTACTCATAATCAAAGTAAATCAAGATCTTAATAGTCCTGTTTACCAAGCTGGATCATAAAAAATCTTTAAACAACATCTTGATATCAGTGGAACTGACGACTGATCACCTCATTAATTGTGTGGATTCTGTACATCATTAAAAATGTCAAACATCTTGATGATATAAGCATATATTCCATGGAATATTTTAAATCTAGTGGACAGGAAGGGTAATATCATCAGAAATAGTGACACCTATACCTGGCATGTGCTTTACAAGACAGCAGAAAGAAGGGTAGTTAATTAATTATATGGCACCTACTGATATTTTGTGTAATTGGTCATTTACCCCACTCCTAAAATTAAATAGATAGCAGTCCAAACCTATATTTGTTATCCCTACACTTGAACAGAAGATATTTATATACCATCCATCTACCTGTAAATCTATTTTCTTCTGAACTGCCAGTTGAAAATTCACAAAAGTTTCATACACAGATTGCATGTGATAGGATTATAGTTTTGGGAACCATCTGGAGGTGGAGGTGAGGTGGGATAGTAAAACCATTGGGATATGCGATGTCAAGACAATTAAGTTGCTCTGTTATTACTGAAACTACATTTTATACCATGAAAACATGAAATACAAACTGGCAATGACTTCAAACTTTGCTAAGGTTAATCTGTTGTGTTATTCCTTAAGAATGTATGTAACTTGGTTTCTGCGATCAAAATGTATGCAATGTAGACTCTACCATCAGACTGTATTTAAAACTTAGTGTACTCCATCAGAATGATATAACTTAAGTCTCACTTAAATTCATCAACCATCAGTATTCTCAGTTCTTTGATTTCAGATTGTGGAATGCAAGAAGAATAAAAACTAATAGGCATCCTAAAAACATCCAGGTTTACATTAACAAGAATACCTTTTTTTTTGAAGTTTTATTTCACTGTTTGATTGCTAGGCTTAATGCAGAATTAGGACGATTTGAACCTTCTAACCTTATTTTTTTAAACGTTTGTGTCAATCCAAATGTCAGTATGTTCTTATTTTGCTTATTTATATTTATATAAGCTCACCCTCCGATTGCTCCAAGCTCACCATACGATTGCTCCAAGCTCACCCTACGATTCCTCCAGTTCATCCTACGATTGCTCAAGCGCACCCTACGATTGCTCCAGCTCATCCATTTTGAACGATTTGGCGTGCCATATATATATATTTTTGGGAAGTGCAACATTTATTGCTTACAAATAGCAAAATATGTCACAACCTAATGCTAAGGAATTTTATTTCATTTTAATTTAATAGGAGTATATAAGTTTAATAATATGAGTTTTAAAAAAAACATTTTGAAATACCTCATACATAATGGTTTTATCAAGCATTGCATATGTTTTATAATATCTACTTCTCTCTGATGTATCAACATGAAACGATAATTAACTTGAACCTTCAACGTGTTACTGAGCAATTATAAGGAAAGTTCTTGTTTTGACAACCAAAATCCATCAGCTCCAATATCGAAAGAACACTCTGAATCCTCTTTAATACCGTTCTTCCCTACACGACGTCCAGGTTTGATTCAATGCGCGTGTCACACGTTAGTCGCAAAGCCGGTTTCACCTAAATAACCTACATAACGCATCAACCGCATTGATCATGCGATGTGTTTGATGTATATTGGTGTCCTGGTACAACACAGGACTGTATCAAAGAACTGTTTCTTTCAAAAATTTCCTCTGATAAAGAGAATGAAAACAGTAGTAAAACGTAGTGATTTACTTTCCATTTTTGGAGTCGAGGGAAGGGCGACTCATGCGCTATAATGCCGCTCCAGTATTGGCAAATGTCAATCAAATTATTTATAAGACGCAAGACACTCCCATTTGTAATTAAGTTGATTCATACACAGGCAGAGACTCTGATACATAACCGGTGTTGGCCGAGAGATTTAGAACAGAAACAAGAGACGAATAGCATAGGTTACCTATACGTGCAGAACAAGGAGCAGAAAGGAAACTTAACATATATGTATATAAGTAAGTGTTTATCGTTAAGAAAGGAAATACGCTGGTGATTTATAAGTTCATTCTTTTACATAAATTCAGATTGTGCCGACGTGAACAAAGATGATTTTTTCACCAATGAAACAAATTGATGTAACGTCTGGTGAAAATAAGAAAAAATGTAAATAAAATACTCGTCAAAAAGTTTCATGGAAGGTGACTGATGAGAAACATTTTATGAGGTGGGTTTTACTACTTTTGTTGTTATAGCTCTTATTTAAGCAAATGCACTTCAGAATTGGAATTTTGGTTCCAGTCCAAAAGTAGCTTTTGTAGGATTGCAGTGTAAACGTTATTGAATGTAAAGTAACCACATGCATAATGTGATTTAATTATGTGATGGAAAGAAGTGTCCCATGATTCTTTCACTTATCATATTATTCATTCATAAATTTTAATTTATATTTTAAACTGTGTTAGCAAAGTCATTCATATAATTTAATAAAATATCGAAAAATTTATAAAGGTTTCGTTAATTTCGTAATATTCGCATAAATAATCTAGTTTTCGTCAAGGGTATATGCTTACCAAAACTGACAGTAACCATTTTTCCCCCTATTGTGATCTTTGTCGGTTAGAGTTCCATGCTGATTTAAAATGCAGTTGTGAGAAACCACTCCAGCAGCTTTATTAACAGGAACTTGAGTCAAGACTTTTTTAATCGATCATCGTACACAAAAACTATCATAGTGAACTCAATTACAAATACCAAAGTTAAGGTGGAATTCGTCGTGAATGCATATCTAAAGTTTTAAAAAATTGTTATCGCCGGTGTTTATTTTTTTTTTTTATCGATACGCATCAAAGAGATCACAAAGCTTCTATCTGGCTTTGAATCACGTCTAATTCTTCGTTGATTACATCACCGACTTTAACATCCCTTCTCAATTTTGAAACAAGAAAACTAACTCATACAGACTGTATTTCGTTGCACCATTGGAAATTTGTGATGTTCCAGTGATACCTGTAAACATATTAGCCATACTTCTTGTTTGGATCTATCTTTCTATTAGAACATATTTATGCAAATATGTAATGAAATCGATGAGAATTCAGAATGTATAAACGTGCAATATTTACCAGTTGAAAGAGTTACCATTGCGACTTTGCGACAGCGTCTTAGCTCTCAAATAGATCGTTTTTGTGATCATGTTCATTCGAAATGAAATTCTTTGAGATCGGTGATACTAATCTTTAAATTAATTTTTTTCTTCAGTTTGTGATCGTTCAAGATACCCATGACACCTACACAATTTCTCACAACAGAAAAACACATACATGCAATGAAATCATGATCATCCGATCAAATCTCATTCTTAGACGAAAGGCCCATTAAAATGTGCTCCTAAAATAAAATGCAATATCTTCCTTCGGTGGTGAGAGATTTTACTACATAATAAATTTCGAATTAATAGCATGTTCTCGACGTTATTCCTATATACAAGTATCATCAAATATCCGTTATATAACAAATAAGTATTTTAATCATTTAAAGTTCTTAGAAACAACTTGTTATAATTATTTTCTCACAAAGAAGTTAACATCAAGATAGAAACACAAAATACATTGAGGACAAGTCCTCAAGTGATGGTGCGAGCCTTGAATATTGTCAAATGAAATCTTTGTACTAACAACACAATTGTGACCGAACTAATGCTATTCACCTCAGTAATTATCAACGTTAAAACATACGCGTCGATGTACATTTTAAAACTGGATCATATAACAAAATTACATATAAAATCTTAATCGATCACCTTTTAAGAGAACGAAAACACGATATATTTACTAAACCGGTAAAATAAAACAGATATTATTGCATTCTACAAAGATTAAAATAACAAATATATCGATGAAAGCGTTACTGCTTAAAGTAACCTAAAAGGCTACTTACATATATCAATGTTCCATGCACCGCACAAATATTTTGTACTGTTGTGAAGCTGTTCAGAAATCGTGTTCACGTTCCAATACAATTAGGTTGTTATCGTTTTTTGTCCAAAAGATTACCACAGGCAGCTCAAAAAGATACAATATATACCCTGAGCGTGACTCTCTGTAGATAAGACTTCACAATGTAAGTCTTTCAGCAAAGGCGATTGGTGCGATGTTGTACAGCGACACGATATAATGTATTCCTGTGTTGAACCTCGTTACTCTCCCCAGCACAAGCTGGTTCGAGTTGTTTGTTTGTTTAGGATTTTTAACGTAGGTTTAACAATTTTTCAGTCATATCGCTACGATGTCTGCTGTGAGGCAGTTTATAGTGATGTCTAGCACTGAGGCATCATGCCGCAGACATGTAGCATGATGTCCCACCCAGTCACATTATCCTGACACCAGGCCGACCAGTCCTAACACTAACCTCTTAATGCTGAGCGTCAAGCGAGGCAGCTGTTAGTACCATTTTTGTAAGTCTTTGGTATGACTCGGCCGGGGATCGAACCCACGACCTCCCGCTTCCGCGGCGAACGCTCTAACCACTAGGCCACCGGAGCGGTTGGTTCGAGTTGATTGAGGTACACCGTCTACGTCAAATGTGTCTTACGATGGTGTAATGTTTCCCTTGTCTTTCCTATGAGTGGATTGATTTATGTATTTTATTTTGTATCTTTTTCTTTTATAAACTATTTATTGAAATTTTGATGAAGGTTGATCTTTGCTTTGTTCATCAAATATAAATAAGTCTCATTCACCCACTAGAGAATCAGACTGATAATACTTTCTATCACAAGTCAGAGCTGACCTATGACATATATTCTCCACTTGTGCTGTGGTGAATACTGATTTCTTTACAATCCGATTCTCGAACTTAGGATCGTACTCTCATCCCTTAGAACTATTAAGTTCCAGGGCCGATTTCCGCTCCTTTCCTTAATAAAGTAATTATTTCTTGTTTCCCAGAGTCATTTGTCCATTCTGTGTGCTTTTTGTGTTTTTATTCTGTTTGTTGTAATATATTGTTGTATGGACAGCACTATCTAGATCATATCTTATGAGTTGTAGATCTATTTAAAAAAGAATTTTTAGTGAAATTTTGAATATTTCTTTTGTCTTTTATACTAAAAAAAAAGAAAATTAAATTTAAAATTAATTTTAAGTCCAATGGTGTAATTTATTTAAATATTTTATGTGTTTATGTTATCTAAAACTTTTATATGCTGTGGCATATTCCCATATATGTGTCTAGTAGTGCTATGATTTAACGTTGATCATGAGGACGTCCATTTTCTTGCAGTTGTTTCCCTTTTGTCATTTAGTCTACTTCAGACTGTTTTTGGAGAAACAAATTCTCCTGCTAACATTTATAACAAAAGTATTTTTGTTTTTGTCACATTCAATAAGGATTCAGTTATTGAAGTATTTTATCATTAGTTTATAGTAAACTAATGAATGATTGTTAAAGTTGCATTTAATGTGTATAACTCAATTAATGATAGAGAGAAGAATGAGAAAGGTACCCATCCATAACTCCACACTTACTCTGTAGATGGCGTTAAACTCACCTAGTAGTCTACAAGCAACAATGCATTTATTATTTGTGGGTCACAGCATAATTGCACGATTAAGATCAGATCGTTTCCTTTTGAGTAGTTGTGTATTACCTTCAGGGATTACAATTTCTTTTTATGGATTATCTGGTGCTAGGATTACAAACAGATATTGTTTTTCTACAGATCGGAGAAAATGAAGTTGGTTCTTTGTCTCCGTGTGCGCTTTATCAATAGTGAAATTTCACAGTACATACGTACTATTCATGGAGTGTATATGATTCATAATCAAGGTTTTCACCAGATATTTTTGGATTCTGATGACGTGCATTTGAGTTGGCGTGGAAGGAGATGGCTTGTGCAGAAAGTTCTTAATTTTATTAATAGACTTTAAGCATTTTATCAATACTTTATTATCTCTATATTTCATCAATGAAATTCCAGAGTTGTTTTGTTTATAGTATGTCACGTGGTTTTACTACTATCGTAGCAGCCACCAGTCACGTGGTCTCTCTTGTAGCTCCAGGCGTATTAGCCCTACATGTATCTATCAGGCCAAGTGTAGTTATAGCCGTTATTATGTAGGTTAAGCTGTAAACCTTCTAAAGTCATTAGATATTTATCTGTGGAGTTTTGGATGATTAGAAAAGATTATAAGCTTTTGTTATCTGCGTCTGAAATAATATCTAACTCCATTCAAATATTCACGCATTTAGAACAAAGACCGACTCCAGTGCCGCAAAATATTTCTGGTGTTTTACAACAAGCCATTTGGCTATTCATTATATGTTGCAACCCCAGTGCCCATTCCTCACTCCCATCTCTCACCCCCAAAATGTGTCAGTAAGGAAGCCTAAACTATTATTATTTTTTTTCTTTATTTATGGTTATATTGTTTAGTTATAATTATATTCCTTTGTCTCACAAT
Source organism: Unio pictorum (assembly GCA_030141615.1). Taxonomy (NCBI): domain Eukaryota; kingdom Metazoa; phylum Mollusca; class Bivalvia; order Unionida; family Unionidae; genus Unio; species Unio pictorum. The sequence continues at coordinate 2,424,451 of JARLTB010000280.1, forward strand.
TTCTACTATGTATTTAATCACTTCCTTATATAGTTGTTTATCATTAATGTTATTTGTGTATAGTAAATCATTATTTTCAAACGTTCCATTTATTCTTTTTAGTTTGATAATAAGCTTCTTTCTTTCAATTTGAAATTTCTTACATTGTAATATTAAATGTGTTTTACTATCTTGTCCTTCATGACATAGTCTACATTTTAGCATTTTGGGAATAAGTTTTCTTTTAAAAGCTACTTCACTTGTCCACCATATATCATGTAAGTAATTAAAACTTATATTAAAATCATAGAAGGTTGTTATCTTGGACCAATTTTTCCAAATTATTGGCCAATTTAAATGAGGTATAATAGTCTCAATCTTATGTTTTGGCAACAAGAGTTTTTTCAGTTCCTCATATATTTCTAGTTTTTTTGAACATTTCCATATCAATTCATAATGTTTGTATTTTTGTAAAATTGTTATCTGTCTTTTTAATATACTTGGGGGGGGGGGGCTTAAAGTTCTTATAAGTCTATTATTTTTATATATCTTCCTATTATTTTGGAAATTGTTTCCAAATCCAAATTTTTCCAGTACTTTTTGTGTATAATTATGTTCTAATCTGTCAAAAGCTTAAAAGCTTTTTCCTGGTCGAAAAGTACCATAGCACATTTCGAGTTTGACTCACGTATAAAATCTATTATGGTCCTAATGTTAAGTATATTGTTATGTATGCTTCTATTTTTACCACCGCATGTTTGATTAGTGTTTACTATGGTGTTTATCCCGTTCTTAATCCTATTAGCTAGAATTCTACTCAGTATTTTGTAGTCCGTGTTTAGGAGGGAGATGGGACTCCAGTTTTTTAACTCTGTTTTGTCACCTTTCCCCTTATATTTTAGAGTAATCAAACCCTCCCGCATTGTTTTTGTCATTTTGTCATTTTTTAGTAAAATATTATTATATAAATCTACTAAAATTGGTGCCACCTCACTTTGGAATTTCTTGTAGAATTCCGCTGAGGCCATCTCTCCCTGGTGTTTTTCCTTTTGCAAGTTCTTTAATGGTGGATTGCACTTCCTCCACAGAAATGCGATCATCACACCGTTTCTTGTGCTCCGATGATATCATTTCACATTGTATTGAATTTAGATATTGTGTGTTTATGTCGTTGTCGATGTTTTGAGAAGTATATAGTGTTGTATAGTATTTTTTTAACTTCACTCATTATTTCGGCTTTTGTTGAAATTTCCACCCGTTCAATGTTTAATGTGTCTAATACTTTATCCCTCCTTTTCTTTTTTCTTCCCTTTTATATAATTCCTTACCCTGTTTGTATATGTGGTGAAATTTTCCCGCCCTTATTTCTATCCCATTTGTTTTAAGTTTCTTTAGCTTTACAAGTTGTATGGAGTAGCTCTCCTTATCCCTCAAAGGCGTTGTGTTATCGTTTATTAATCTTTTTAATGCTAACTTCTGTATTTTTTGTATCTGCTTACGTTTAGTTGAGTGATATTGGGCTATTTGTTTAACTTTTACTTTAAATTTATCCCAATCCATAGCAATATTTGCTTTATTTTTTCCCTCTTCATTTGTGAGTATTTTAGGGATTTCCAATTTTATTTCATAAATTAATTGCTCATCATCCAAAATTGAGTTATTTATCTTCCATATTCCAGTTCCCCATCTACTATTTTTGATCACTATTTCTAGAGTTATTTGTTTATGGTCTGAAGTTTTATAGTCTAATATTTTCGCTTGTTTGTATGTTTTATGTCCGAAATCAGATACATAAAATTTATCTATTCTACTTGATCCTGTTACATATTCGTGTGTATATTCTGTTCTTAATAGGTTCAGCTTTCTATACACATCAGTTTATTTATGTTGTTTTATCAAATTACCCATTACTTCAAGCGATGCTTGGTCTTTAGTTGTTAATTTTCCAGTGCGGTCTACGCTTTCTCCCACCCAATTAAAATCTTCCCTCCCCCATAATCAGGTGTTCTGCTGTGAAACTGTTTAGATATTTATTTAGATTTATTATAAAGTCATAGTGACTTGCCCTATGTGCTGGAGCGTATACATTCAATATATGCAGCTTATTTAGTTTTATATGTAATACTCTTCCCTTTAAACTACTATCTTCTGTTATTCTTTCCCAATTTTGCCTACTCTTATTTCTAATTATCGTTGCTACCCCCGCTTTAGTATCATTGTGTTTGGCTTCATTTATTACAACTATTGCCTTCATTTGAGTTTCAATTTCTTGTATCATGATGTTTGTTAGTTTGTTGTGTTTCTTGAATTAGTATAATGTCTTTCTTGCATTTTATCCTGAACACAATTTCTGTACAGCTTAACAACATTACAAAATATTTGTGCGGTGCATGGAACGTTGATATATATAAGTAGCCTTTTAGGTTACTTTAAGCAGTAAAGTTTTCATCGATATATTTGTTATTTTAATTTTTGTAAAATGCAATAATATCTGTTTTATTTTACCGGTTAAGTAAATATATCGTGTTTTAGTTCTTTTAAAGGTGATCGATTAAGATCTTAGATGTAATTTTGTTATATTATCCAGTTTTAGAATGTACATCGACGCGTATATTTTAATTTTGATAATTACTGTGGTGAATAGCATTAGTTCAGTCACAAATATGTTGTTAGTACAAAGATTGCATTTGACAATATCCAAGGCTCGCATCATCATTTGAGGACTTGCCCTTTAAACAATGTCTTTTGTGTTTCTCTTGTGAGAAGAGAATTATAAGAAGTTGATTCTAAGAACTTTAAATGATTCAAATACGTTTTCGCTATATAACGGATATTTGATGACACTTGCATATAAGAATAACGTCGAGAACATGCCAGCGAAATCTCTCACCACCGAAGGAAGATATTACATTTTATGTTATGAGGGACATGGGTTAATGGGTTAATTCGTCTAAGAATGAGATTTGATCAGATGATCATGATATCATTCCATATATATGTTTCTCTGTTGTGTGTGTGTTCTTACTCTCTCTATATCCGTGGACTGGAAAGTCAGTTGACTACGTACTCTGGCTAAACATCGGATTTTATGAAGTCGGAATTTCTTAGTTGTTCATTGCATCATTAAAAGACAAAAGTTAAAAAGAAATAAAATTAAGCCAAAAAAAACCCAAAAAACAAATGAAACAGTCATATCTATTGTAATTAAAGACGGACACATTTGTGACTAGAATATTGATTTCCGTATAACCTGTGACTTCGATTTACTTAGGTTTCCGGTTGTGAAGGTTTCCGATTCTGAACAATGTCAGTGTATTTTGATTTCACTTCATTTTTAATAAGAGGTCTGTTGTAGCGAATGACGCACAACGAAACGTGGTCTTTCTGACATTCAGATTCGTCTGGTAGAGGTTTAGAGATTTAAGGAAAGATTAACTTCATAGTTATTCAAATCAGACTAACATGAACGGTAACATATTATACTAATGGCACGTCACGAATGATCAAAGAGATGCACTCCAAATAGTCATGGATCAATGCGTAACTGGACCTATTTCAGTGGAGCGATAGTGTTAGCACAGTTGAAATCGGTTTTGGTAATGAGTGTAAGTTTAAAGTCTTTCTTAACTTTCTAGATTCTAAATTCCTTTCTGATTTTCGTATCAGCATCCTTCGGTCTCGGAAGACTGGAGTTGAGCTCTGAATTCCTGAGTTCCACCAATACACCTTTATATTTACCACCCTCCGCCAAAATAGCCAGTTTTCATAATTGTCTACGAAAAACAAATAATTGAAGAAAACACAATTAATGAAGCCGAGCTATTAAAAGGTATTGTTGGTAAAGATAATATAATTAAATATTCTGTATCAATCTAATAGAGAAGATAGACTTGAGATATCTCGCTTATAATACCCTTTGGTTCCCCATTTTGCTGGTGTCATATCTAATTTTCTAGGTCACTGTCAAGTCAACTGCTATACATTACGAAACGCATTCTTATGCACTATATGGTAATTGTCTTTGCAGGTCATATATATATTTTTCAGGAATGCTCTCAGTTTGAAAATGATATGTTTAATGAAAGTCGCGAGAAGGGAATGTAAACAACATCGTTCAATTAAATGTAACTATAAACGTTCCAAAACATTCTAATATACAATAATGAACTTGAGTATTATACAGCACTATCCGTGGCCAACACACCTATTTCAGAGACCTCGATGGGACTCTGAAAAGTTTCCATTACTCTGAGAACCCAAAGTTTTCGAAATGAGGGTTCAATCGAGGTCACATCGGAACGTCTGGCCCCCTCTGCTTCTGTACATTTGCCATCGGGGTATCCAAATATGTTATCAATTCCTGTACGGTATCTTGATATAGGTTCATGTAAATTTATTGTTATCAATCCGTGTGGGGTAGCTTGTGCTCGTGAAAAAAGTGTTTTCTAAAAACATTTAATGATGTCCATGTCTCAAGCGTACCAAGTCTGATGAATATTTCTAAGTGTATGCATATATACGCCGTTAAATACCGCTAAAATATTACAGTTATATCTGATCATTTTCGGATTTCGGGTGTATCTTTGCGTAGCATAAATAACATCCGTATTTTTATATCTTCCTCGAGAACAGATTCAAGCGGGATTTAATTGTTTTTCCAGCATCACGTCGTTGTAAACTACTAAATTTTTTTTAAAAAATCAATCAATGTCATCAACGGAGGGTTTACCATTGATATATATTATAAAGTCGGTAACATCATTGCCTTCATATATAATTTTGCATTTTCGTTGAAATCTTTAAGAACTTCATAACATCGTTGATCATCAACGGATGGTGCTATCAAATACAATTTGTCCCATTTCAATCATCTCATTATCAGATTTAATAATAATTGTGTCTTTCCACACCCAAATGGACCTATGATAATCATTCTGATAGGATTTGGTAGTGCTGGATGATGTTTGACCGGTTCTTGTTTTCGTGTCACTGAAAAATCAATTACATCCATGTTCGATATAGATTTATATTTAGATATAAATGATAATTAATAGTATTACTCGGATATGGATTATACTAGTTATAACTCAAATGGTCAGACTGATGAAGTTTGGTATAAATATATGTTTAGTTCAGTTGTAACATGATTAGAACATTGGTTGTTTAATCCTTATGGTGGTTATTTACGTAGTGTTATTCAAGGTATGATATTCTCAACTATATGTCTAAATTTAACGAGAGAAAAAAGATAAAAATATAAATTCGATGAACTATATTGAAATATGTCTTAGAATCCCTAAGGGGACAGTGAGAAGATTGATAGTTGATAGTGATGGATTTTACCAGACAAAAGCAAAGTCTGTTATGAAAAGTTAAATAATTGGCTTTCTGATCCGTTCACGGATGTATTTACTCTTGCAATTAATAATCTTTCGGAGAACGAACAACAAAGAATAAACTGCATGAATAAATAATTCTGTTATATAATTTATATTTTTAGTGACAGTTTTTCTCATGTGGGGCGAAAAATCTCAAAATAGTACTGTTGATCTCGAGCAAAATCTTATATAGAACAGTTATTTTGTCATTCTGATGATTTCGTTGACGGTCTGATATATTTTGTGACTGGGGCAACTATCCAAATTAATACAATATATACTATTTTGATAGTTTCCCAACTCACATATATATTCGACGGAGCCAAAATCTAAGATTATTTTTCCCGTCTGTAATTAAAATATCTTATTCATGCAGCATATAACAGTGTGATATGACAAAAATTGTAAGAGTTAAGCTGATGCCCCCCCCCCCTCAAAAAAAGCGTAACCGTGTAAAAGAGAGAAATTACTCATTAGAGTTGATTACGTGGATGGGAAATACAATACAGATTTTCTGGTAGTTTTAACATTCTTTAAGGTTCTTATTCTTTGCATATGTATTTTACTTTAATAGGATTCAAAGGTAATTTGTTGAATTCGGTACTCAAAGGTTTCATCTTTTTATCCCGTTTCCGTTGATCATTTCCACTGATTTGTGTTTTAAATATTCCAAGACAGTGTTTAATGCGATGCTTCAACGTTTACTCAAGTATACATTTCCAATTTATATTGTTTTAAAAAATGTAACATATTTCATCCATTTTTTTTAGATATCTTCTATGATTCATTTAAATAACAAATAAATGTGTTCAGCGGTGACAGTGTATAAATACCTATTCAACAGTGTATAAAGAGCTATTCAACAGAATATACATAGCTATTCAGCCTGATCTAATTTCCGAAAAGATATTTGAAGGATATGATGTAAAGTCAGTTTTGTTAGCAAACATGTTCAGGACGCACCAATGTAGCAACATTGTATGAATTCTTTTTGCAGAAATGGAAGAGACTATTCGCATTGGCGGGACCATTCAAATACCTGATCAGGAGCTCCCACTATCAGGTAGTAATCTGAATCGACCACGAGATCAAATGTTGTATGAGTGGAGAGTTTGAATATTGTATAGATTTGACGATGAAGAGTTTGTCGGCGACAAGCATTTGTCTTGATTTGACGGTCATTTTCTCTTGAGAATAATCATTCAGAAATGTCTCCTCCAATAGTTACTAGCTCTCCACGCGTAAGCAACTTTTACATTTTAGAATGTTTTATTCCCCAATGATTGGCGTATGTATGTATGTATGTATGTATGTATGTATGTATGTATGTATGTATGTATGTATGTATGTATGTATGTCCTCTGTGAAATATATTTGTCAGGATTTAATTAAAATAATTTCTGAATACATCACAAAAGAATCATGAATGCAAATGGAAATATGTACAAAGCACAAGAAAACAATATTTTCTGTGAGTATCATATTCACGGGTTTTGGATAAAAATGATGCATTGCTACTATAGTTATTCCTGTTGGGAACCTTGACATTCCTTGAGGATTATAAATGTTTTCATGATTCTCTCTCATGCTACCATAAATCTGGAGCGTTATAAATGTCTGTTCACGTGTAAGTTTATTAATTAAGAAATTTCGTGAGTGATGCATAGAGTTTCTAGAGAGCATTACTTTTGCAATGTTCGGATGGTGCAGTAACGATGTGACATTGACTTGATTCCAGTTACAGCAATGGAATACAACATCAATATTGGTTCGACCATTCCTTTTGCTGAACAAGAGTTCGTAGCATCAGGTGTAACGATTCCAAGGTAAACTGTTTTCTGTAATGAATATCGGAGTGTCTCATATGTTTACCACTGAACAGTTTGTGGACAACATGTTATTGAGGGTCATGCAGGGTCTTACTAGTAGATTTCAAAATATATACGTTTCCATCATATTAAAATATGATATGTCACATGATACTGAATGGGTGCATATTGTAAATATACGGAAAATTTCAAGCAAATCTTTGTAACAGCTATAAATCACAATTTCTTTCCACTGTATGTTACTTGAAGGTAGAGAATCAGAGAAAAACAAAGTGTCACAAACATACTTTTATATTTCGGTCTCGCGAACAAAATTTGTAGTGAGTGTGATTATCAGCACATGGGCACATTGAACACGTATCTTTCAGCGAATATGACATATAGTATACGAAAGTTAGATTTTTCGGAGGAAATATTAAATCAAAATTACCAAGACGTTTTAACTTTTAATTTATTCATGATTCAGGCACTTTTTATTGCTCGTTAAAATACGTTGCAGAATGCAATTTAATTGGTGTTATCATTTTCTAATTAGACATTCTTGTAACTAGATGTCTGTTCACGTGTAAGTTTATTAATTAAGAAATTTCGTGAGAGATCCATAGAGTTTCTAGAGAGCATTACTTTTGCAATGTTCGGATGGTGCAGTAACGATGTGACATTGAATTGATTCCAGTTACATCAGTGGAATACAACATCAATATTAGTTCGACCATTCCCATTGCTGAACAAGAGGTCGTAGCATCAGGTGGTACCCTGCAACGATTCCAATACACTCATAAAATGGAAGGATCCAGTAGCCCCAGCAACATATTCATTACAAAATATTCTCGACAATATTTCTCACACTTTCCCACCTAATTGCAAGACTTTTTCAGATCGTTCGTTGAAGAAAGGCTCGAACACGCAAGGGCATATTCAATAATTGAGGCTTTTTTTTTTTACACCAAAACGCCATGTTGTCTTTTAACGCCATGTTTTAGAACACGATAAGCTACGCATGGCGGCCAGTATTAATGGCTAAGGAAGAACACGGAAAATAACCCGAAAAACCAGTGACCTACGAGAAGCTACTCACAAGCTTTCACATACCCACAGTGGCCGAATCTGAGACTCGAACCTACGCAGACAGAGGTGAGATGACAGTGATCTGTAACGGAGAATGCTTTAGACCACTCGGTGTGGTTTTTGTTTGTTTTCTTTTAAAGTTTTTTTTTCAAATATAAAAATTTGGAGTTTACCAGAATTGCTCAGGGATGCATGATTTTTAATTTTGATTTTACACCATTTAGTGACCATGGGCTCTAGACGATAACTACTGTTGTCTGACCTGAAGAAACACCCAGGCTTCTCCTAATCCTTGTTTAAAATAAAACATAAAATGTTCATTATGAAATGAAAAAGTGGTGTTCTGGCCGGGCCCCGGGGATTCATTCTTTGTGACCCATTCTCACTGTTGTCGGACCTTAGAATTCATGTTTTGTTCCCCCCCCCCCCCCCTCACCCCCCCCCCCCCCCGTTGTTGGTTTTACACGCAACTTATGTGTTGATTAGGAAATAATGCCATTAAATAAGATGTTGAGCTCTGTATTGATAAACACCACGCCTGACCTTGAATGGTGGAATTTCAGCGCTCTGACTAGGCGGAGCTTATGTTTCCCTTAGGTAAGAATGCCATTCATAAAGACGGTTAAACTGGGTCGTATGTACTCAATGCATAGTAACTGTCTCTAAGGAGGCGGAGCTTAGCCAATCATTTCGGATCTATCCATAACACTTCGTGTGTCAGCTCTGTGTAGCTTTCGTTTAGAAAAGAATGTCATTCAGTAAGACTGTTACGTTAACAATGTAAACTGAATCACAGTGCTTTCTTACCTTGAATGGCGGAATCCCCTCTTTAACGCTTTATCACAACAATTAACTTTTCTTTCTAATGTATGTATTGTGAATTTCAAATTACAACATGTATGTCCAATCGCTTTTTGATGAATATGCGAACACTATCTTAATACGGCAGGTATATGTATACTTGTGAAAGCGGGTCAAAATATAAATTCCTAAAATTTATATATTATACAGGTTAGATAATCATTAACAGCACACATGATATCATATTCACTCATAATCTAAGCACACATCACCAAAAAAAGATTATGTTATTCAGTTGGTGTTATATGCACTCGTGTGTAACATACAGACTCACATGACGACCAAGCAATTAATTCTAAGTTAATTCTCATGCATGCTTCAACACGACCATTCGGGATTCCTACGAAAGATATCAAAGTAAATATAATTAATAGTATGATAGTATTATTTGTATTAAAATATTAATTAGACCTATTAGTATCAAACATTCTTCTATATAATCGAGAGATTGCACTTTCCTTTCTATCTGGTGTATCTCTCTCTATCTTTCTCTCTCTCTCATGCATACATACATACATACATACATACATACATACATACATACATACATACATACATACATACATACATACATACATACATACATACATACATACATACATACATACAAAGGAACAAAATTGAATCTACATTGATAATGAAAATGATTCTGAATAATAAAATATACGGTCAAAAATTTCACGCACCTGAGTCCCAGTAAATCTGCTTTCCTGAGTCAGCTGATATTTTGTAACTTATTATGTAAACAAATCTTATTAAAATCAAATTACATTCACGGGACACAAGGTCGAACTGCTAGTGACGAAAGATTTCTCAAATACACTATAATATCAATAAACTTAAGTGTACCATGACCGAATATTCATCGCACCTGTTTACTGTCACTAATATGAAGGATAAATGCCATGCACAGGTATTTCAATGGTAATTAGACTCTAGTGCACGCATAGAAAACAGATCAGGGCCGTTCACTATGAATCCGTCTGAATAAAATGAGAGCATGCTATAAAATGGGATGTCTACTTCAGAGACGGGAAGATTGAAGAGTAATAATTATATCACTTTCTCAAAAACTTTGCAATAGACAAATATTTTCTTACCAAAAAGCGGTACATAAATGAGTCATTTTCAAACATTCTAGCAGCGGTTATAAAATTATCAGATAAATAGTATTTTCAGATAGAAGATAGTTTCGATATAGTATATAAAGAATGAACACGAGCGCTCTCTCTCTCTCTCTCTCTCTCTCTCTCTCTCTCTCTCTCTCTCTCTCTCTCTCACACACACACACACAGAGCTATATATCGATATCTGCATGTGAAAGATTATATTATATATTTTGATGGGCCTATTTTACCATGCAGATTTCTTAGATTTATTCTATAACACAAGAGACGAGGTAACGGACTTTGAGTGGGGTGAGTATTTCAATAAGTTCTGTTTTGAATAAAACATGTGACTCATATCAGTAAGGTGGATGGACATAAACAAGCAGCCGAGTAAGTTGGGGCGAAAATAATTAGGCAAACATGTTGGGTGGGTCCCCAAGGAGCCTTTGCATTCTGATCGTTTGCATCACAATGCTTTAAACTATCCAACTGAGATACAAAAAATATAATAGGAAACATTCCAAGTCCTCCTTACCCAAACACATGGACCATGTTGGATCTGTTCCTGTATATCGGTTGCTACATTTATGACAATGATACATCTTTCTCAATATCCCAAAAAAATGGTTCTGTAAATATAAAGCACATGTTTTGGGTACTGCCTCTTTGATTGAAGTCAGAAACCCACCGAGATTTTAATATGTGGGGGAGTCGGCGCGCTGTGAGTTTTGTATTAATCAGAATATTTTTTTTTGTTGTTTAAGATATATCAGAATATTTTTTTTTGTTGTTTAAGATATATCAGAATATTTTTTTTGTTGTTTAAGATATATCAGAATATTTTTTTTGTTGTTTAAGATATATTAGAATATTTTTTTTGTTGTTTAAGATATATCAGAATATTTTTTTTGTTGTTTAAGATATATCAGAATATTTTTTTTGTTGTTGTTTAAGATATATCAGAATATTTTTTTTGTTGTTGTTTAAGATATATCAGGATATGTTTTTGTTGTTGTTTAAGATATATCAGAATATTTTTTTTGTTGTTTAAGATATATCAGAATATTTTTTTTGTTGTTTAAGATATATCAGAATATTTTTTTTTGTTGTTTAAGATATATCAGAATATTTTTTTTTGTTGTTTAAGATATATCAGAATATTTTTTTGTTGTTTAAGATATATCAGAATATTTTTTTTTGTTGTTTAAGATATATCAGAATATTTTTTTTTGTTGTTTAAGATATATCAGAATATTTTTTTTTTGTTGTTTAAGATATATCAGAATATTTTTTTTGTTGTTTAAGATATATCAGAATATTTTTTTTTTGTTGTTTAAGATATATCAGAATATTTTTTTTTGTTGTTTAAGATATATCAGAATATTTTTTGTTGTTTAAGATATATCAGAATATTTTTTTTTGTTGTTTAAGATATATCAGAATATTTTTTTTTGTTGTTTAAGATATATCAGAATATTTTTTTTTGTTGTTTAAGATATATCAGAATATTTTTTGTTGTTTAAGATATATCAGAATATTTTTTTTTGTTGTTTAAGATATATCAGAATATTTTTTTTGTTGTTTAAGATATATCAGAATATTTTTTTTTTGTTGTTTAAGATATATCAGAATATTTTTTTTTGTTGTTTAAGATATATCAGAATATTTTTTGTTGTTTAAGATATATCAGAATATTTTTTTTTGTTGTTTAAGATATATCAGAATATTTTTTTTTGTTGTTTAAGATATATTAGAATATTTTTTTTGTTGTTTAAGATATATCAGAATATTTTTTTTTGTTGTTTAAGATATATCAGAATATTTTTTTTTTGTTGTTTAAGATATATCAGAATATTTTTTTTTGTTGTTTAAGATATATCAGAATATTTTTTTGTTGTTTAAGATATATCAGAATATTTTTTTTTGTTGTTTAAGATATATCAGAATATTTTTTTTTGTTGTTTAAGATATATCAGAATATTTTTTTTTGTTGTTTAAGATATATCAGAATATTTTTTTTGTTGTTTAAGATATATCAGAATATTTTTTTTTTGTTGTTTAAGATATATCAGAATATTTTTTTTTGTTGTTTAAGATATATCAGAATATTTTTTGTTGTTTAAGATATATCAGAATATTTTTTGTTGTTTAAGATATATCAGAATATTTTTTTTTGTTGTTTAAGATATATCAGAATATTTTTTTTTGTTGTTTAAGATATATCAGAATATTTTTTGTTGTTTAAGATATATCAGAATATTTTTTTTTGTTGTTTAAAATATATCAGAATATTTTTTTTTGTTGTTTAAGATATATCAGAATATTTTTTTTTTGTTGTTTAAGATATATCAGAATATTTTTTTTGTTGTTTAAGATATATCAGAATATTTTTTGTTGTTTAAGATATATCAGAATATTTTTTTTTGTTGTTTAAGATATATCAGAATATTTTTTTTTGTTGTTTAAGATATATCAGAATATTTTTTTTTGTTGTTTAAGATATATCAGAATATTTTTTTTTGTTGTTTAAGATATATCAGAATATTTTTTTTTTGTTGTTTAAGATATATCAGAATATTTTTTTTTGTTGTTTAAGATATATCAGAATATTTTTTGTTGTTTAAGATATATCAGAATATTTTTTTTTGTTGTTTAAGATATATCAGAATATTTTTTTTTGTTGTTTAAGATATATCAGAATATTTTTTGTTGTTTAAGATATATCAGAATATTTTTTTGTTGTTTAAGATATATCAGAATATTTTTTTTTGTTGTTTAAGATATATCAGAATATTTTTTTTGTTGTTTAAGATATATCAGAATATTTTTTTTGTTGTTTAAGATATATCAGAATATTTTTTTTTGTTGTTTAAGATATATCAGAATATTTTTTGTTGTTTAAGATATATCAGAATATTTTTTTTTGTTGTTTAAAATATATCAGAATATTTTTTTTTGTTGTTTAAGATATATCAGAATATTTTTTTTTTGTTGTTTAAGATATATCAGAATATTTTTTTTTGTTGTTTAAGATATATCAGAATATTTTTTGTTGTTTAAGATATATCAGAATATTTTTTTTTGTTGTTTAAGATATATCAGAATATTTTTTTTTGTTGTTTAAGATATATCAGAATATTTTTTTTTGTTGTTTAAGATATATCAGAATATTTTTTTTTGTTGTTTAAGATATATCAGATTATTTTTTTTTTGTTGTTTAAGATATATCAGAATATTTTTTTTTGTTGTTTAAGATATATCAGAATATTTTTTGTTGTTTAAGATATATCAGAATATTTTTTTTTGTTGTTTAAGATATATCAGAATATTTTTTTTTGTTGTTTAAGATATATCAGAATATTTTTTGTTGTTTAAGATATATCAGAATATTTTTTTGTTGTTTAAGATATATCAGAATATTTTTTTTTGTTGTTTAAGATATATCAGAATATTTTTTTTGTTGTTTAAGATATATCAGAATATTTTTTTTGTTGTTTAAGATATATCAGAAACTATTTAGGACCTTTTCATACAAGTTCCAGCCGCTCCTCCCCCAACCAGATAACAAATTTCAACGATTGGTCTCTTTTAATGATGTGTTTATCAAATTGAAGCAATGACACTCCGGGATTGTTTAAGATGAATTTGTGCCGACGACTAATATGTTCTTTTCTTAGTAAGGGGCCACGAAACCGCCAACATTGCAATGATTTTATCATGAGCTATGACATGGTATAAAAGTAATGACACAATCTGTTTGAAATTTCATGGTTTTTGACGGCACTTTTGCATTATATATATTTGCAGTATGATTTCGACAGAGGTCCGTGATCCCTTAGAACCTGAGATGCCGGAGCCCCTAATCACAACGGCCATTCCTGAACATATTCGACGATAACATTCATGATATGGCATACCCTTCTTTAAGCCAATCACCTGACTGAATCATAAGTGGGTCTGATATATAATCGACGACTTGTTATACATCCAGACATTTTTATTATCTGCCGAATATGATACAAGAATATCTTATATATTTACAACTTTCAACGCCATCAAATGGAAACAAGTTATTTTGTTCAAGAGAACTTACACCAATAAATGCATCCAGCTCTCTGCATATGCATACGTGACGTCATTTCCATCAATATAGAACTAGACAATGTTAGGACTATTTTTCCGTTATTCAATATATTATGGATATCTATAGTGAATAATTTGATAATAGAACTAGGGTTTACTGTTTCTTATTTTCCTTAAAATGCATTAAAATAAAAAAATTTGTTCTGCAAAGTTTTTTTATTGATATGTTTTTAATGACATGTTTTAAAAAACTTTTTTTTTTACTTCTTCTTCGACTTATTATAAAAAAAAATTTAGGATGACCAGTGCATTCAGCGATTTGTCAGATAAGCGAGATCTGATTTTAGTGCAAAAGCTATCACTAACGGAGAAAACACGTTCCACGTCAGTTGAAGTGGGTTTGATCGATAGTAGAGCATCATAAAGCTTTTGAAGATGATCTGTTCGTTTACCAGTGTTTTTAAACAATACAAATTCACTCTTCAACCATTTGAATTTATCTTGAGCAGCGTTAGTGGTGGTGGTACTCTCTTGAAATTTCAAATTCAGCTCCTCTTGAAGTGACATTGTTCTTTCTTCGGCATCATTTGAAAGAGTTTCAGATTGTTTCTCTTCATCATCATCATCGTAATCGTCAATAACACAGAATAAGCGAGAAGCAAGACTGGCGGCAAATATGAGTGTTTTTTGATGGCGAAATAGAAGGATCTTCAAGTGAAGGTAAAAGGTTCATAACATCGTTGTTAATTCGCTCATCAATGCGTCGCTTTATGTTGTCATGAAGCGTTCGACTGATTTCATGATCGATGTCTGAGAGTTTTTGAAGCATAAACTTGATTATTACATCTGCAGACAACAATGTAGCATCTTCTTTGCTTAAATTTTTGACAGCAAGCTCAACTGGTTCTAGCACATTTTTCAGAACTTTCAATGCCTCAAAATCAACCCAATTGATATATTCTTCTGCCTCAAACTCCAAAAGTGTCTCACGAAGAGGTTTCTCTGTCTGAATTAAGGAGTCTAGCATTGTTGGAATAGAGTTCCAGCGAGTCTTGACATCCAAATGCAACTCCTTATGATGTCCAAGCTCAGCGAAGACTTTGTCTTGGAATACTTGATTTTTCACTGAAGATTTTTTGATAAATTTGATCAATTTTCGTGCATTCTTAAGAATTTCATTGTAGTCAATTTCTTCCTCAGCATCAGTGTCTTCAATAAAGTCAACATCAGCAATGTCATCGAAATCGTCATCTTCAGCAACTTCGTCACTATCCAGCAAACCCAGCAACGAATCATCAAATTCTGGTTCTTCTATAGCTTTCTTTGGAAATAATGTGTCACAAACACCAAGGTGAATACGGTGATTCAAGCAAAGTTGTCCAATTGACTTGACATGTCGAATAAATTTTTTATTGACCGAAGCACCATCAAGAGTCGATCCAACGATGTCATGATCAAACGATAATCCAAAATCTTTGATATGATTTTTGACAATTTCAATCATGTCGAGTGCTGAGCAAGATCCAAGAATGCGAACTAATCCAGTTTTTATTGTCCTCCTATTGATATTCTCGTGCAAATTAATACCGAAATATCGACGATTCCTCGAGCTGGTATATTCATCAACCGAAAGACTAAACTTTGCGCCTTTCTTTAACAGTTCACTGTTGTTGCGAACCATGAGAAGCTTTTTTTTTCGTCAAAATCGTCGTGAATTAATTTCATTACGCCAGTCTCATTTTTTGGAAGATTAAAACCATCTCTCGATACTGACTGGCGGATGTATTTGTTCCTTGTTATCGCACGAATTGTAATGTTGTCCGTGGCCATGTCAGTAACAATCTCCTTAAGAGTCATTTTCTTCAAAAACATCCATTGTAAGAGTTGGCTTGGAAGTTGGCTTCTCGCTCACAACATTTTTGCTGGATGTTGGTTCTTGTTGCTGATCTCTGTCGAAATTTATTCCATGTGTCTTGAGATGGCTCTTTAGAGTTGTTGTTGAGTTTCCTGAGCATTTTATGACTTTATTGCATCGGTTGCACTGACCTTCAAGTTCTTTAGTTTTTGCATTTTTTCGCTTTACTGCATGATCCCATACAGACATGGCTAGATTTAAATTCAGACAATTAATATTTATGCAACAGTTACTTAAACTGTATAATTACCTGCTGAATATTTGCAAATGAAACTTTTAAAGATTATTTTCACAATGACAATGCTTCCTAAATCCCAAAAGAATGATCACTGAATGCTGTATAAATTTTCTCAACAAGCAAAATAGGATCTCCATTCCCACGAATGAAACTTACAAGAGTAAACACCTGGCAATATTGGACCGTATATATTAGCATAAGTTAACACCCAATATAGGGATTCTTTCACTCCTGTATTTTGAGAAATAAATAATTATATTTAATTATGCAAAACTTGTTTATTTGTTGTTTGCTATTTCTTCCTGCGGAGTTTAAGTCTCTGTAGCTGTAACACGGGATTGATGGCAAAAAGGAAAAGATCAATGAGTAAAATGCACAAATATTATTTACACCGCCTGGATTTATGTTTGGTGACACACTCCTTCTTCAAAATATCAATTGATTGACAAATTTTGCCTTGATACATACATCACAGAACATCTGTTTCATAAAAAAAATTAAAAAGAAACATTATTTTAAAACAATTGTGCTGGAAATGAAAAATCTATTATCTAAAACAGGGGTTTAAAATCTGAGAAACTAGAGTATTAAAATCTTTTGTGTATGATTCATTTATTTGAGGCATGGTACCGGATTGGATTTCAAATATCAGGTTTAATATTTAAATCTTCTTTTTTATTTTCTTGCGAAGAAAAGAAAAAAAGGAGTGTCGTTTTCTAAAATACGTGAAAAGTACAAATAAAGCTGAAAAACTATTAAAGAAAAAATATAGGAATGTAGATACCAAAGAATCATTATTACAGTCAATATATGTTTTCTTATAACTATAATGCAATTTTCAAATGTAATTTATGATTTATAAATACTAAGTAATTTTGTATTTTATTTATTTTTAGAATCTATTACATGTAAAATATTATAAACTTATTTTTATAATAATTTACTAAGATTAAATTATATTTGTTTTAAAAATATTATTTGATTATTACTAAAAAATAATAATAATTTTTTATATTATTAGGCAAGTTCACGCTCAACGAAATTTTTCCAGCTATGAACACACTTCGAGAAAGGATTTGAAAAAAGACCGTTACATGTTACGTAACCTCACTTTTATATTATTAGGCAAAAACATTTTAAACAATTTATATTTAATTTTAATTTTTTATTAAGCAAAGGTTTTTAAAAAAAAAACAGTAAAATCAGTTCTGAAAAAAAACAGCTGTTTGCTGTTTTTAATTTTTTGCAAAAAAACAGCTGTTTAACAGTAACAGTAGAACAGCTGTTAGAAACCCTAACTGGAAACCTGCTTGCAAGAACAGCAATAATGCCTGCCTATAATAAAAACTTCATTACCTAAAAGCAATAATAATAATAATAATTTGATAATAGAACTCGTATTTATAATTATCATGTCGTTTAAAACTGACGTTTGCGTACACATAATAAAAATGAAGTATGTTTCAAAATGTTATCAACAAATGGTCAAATTTTGCCTATGCATAGCAAATTAAGTGAATGGGTTCTGTAAATGAGTACATATAAGTGAAAGCGGGCAGGCAAACTTGACTTTGTGTAAACGTTTATAAATATAGCATATCTTGTTCATTACATCTACATTTAAATCAAACTCTTTGATGCTATTAATATATGTCTAATTTCTCTAACCGGAAGTTCCAAGGCTTCATTTCTTGATGGCAACGGTGGCATCTACAGTAGCAACGTGAAAATTCTTTGTTATACTATTTATTTTATTTTAAACATATTTTATTGCCTCAGTTTATATAAAAGGATAGGTTACAAGATCTTGCAATTGAAATATCCTTTTCTCTGTACGTTACAAGTATTTCAATATATTGTGACATGTCAACATTGTAGCAAAAACTAATAAAGTACATTGTGTGTGTGTGTGTGTTTGCGTGTGTGTGTGTGTGTGTGTGTGTGAGAGAGAGAGAGAGAGAGAGAGAGAGAGAGAGAGAGAGAGAGAGAGAGTATTATTTACTCTATTGAACCATACGTCTTCTTTCATAAAACACAGACGTTTATATTCGCAATTCTAATATTCTGGATCGCTGACAGTTCAGATGTAACCCTTTTGGATGGGAAAACATGCATTTTTTTAGGGGTTGACTATTATATTATTAATTGCTAAAGAAATTTAAAATATTGAAACATAAAGTGAAAGCAAAGGACGGCAGCGTTTGTGGGGAACAAAACCAAAACGAAAGGCCCTCCCACCACAAAAATCTTAAAATGTAACAAAAAAAAAAAGGACGGATTGTTGGAAGGAGATAAACTGAGAGAAACTGTAAACAGATATTATCCTGAAACGTGATGTGTATATACTGAAACTGTTTATTAATGCCACACATGTTTTATGTGATACCTGAAATCGCTGACATCGTGATAGCAGCATTTCTATGATGAAACTGAAATAACAAAATGGTGTAATTGAGTGCCATGAGGAGAAAATGTGGAATGTGATTCGGATTGATCTAACTATATATTCTTAAGAAATGATCGGGCTCTGAACATGAAAAGTAAGTTTCTGTTGTTATTCTTTTAGTTTTGAAAAAGAGAAAATGTTATCCACAATTGTACCTTATTCTGAAAGCGACAGTGATCGGTGACAAGATTTGTATATTTGTAAGATTGATTTCTTATTGACGAGACGGAAGGAAAATAAATGGTTTTACGCTTCAACTTGTGTCACTGTGATTGAAATATTTAACATGCTAACTATTTATGCCACGTGACTGACAACCATGCAACATACTGAGATTAGAAAAGTACAATGTAGCGTTCTGCAAAGGTTGAGGTGGGGTACTTCCAAAATATTAGTTAAAATATTATGAAAGTTCCACCTGGCTCGTGAATTTAAATTTAAATTAAAGACCCAATAGGTATACGGCTCTGAGCCCCCAGTCAGCACTGCCGACGGTTAAATTATATACATATAAATGTATAACACGAAGATGAAATTCAACAATAACAATTTAATGAAGCCTATAAATTTAAATGTCACATAATCACTCGTCCTATGATTTTCAGTGTGAGTTCTTTTTTCCACCTGGACTTTGGTTGTACTCATCTATTTATTCCATCCTCCCACTCCTCCTGGTTTCCACCTCTCCCGACTCCTCTCCTCCCTTCACTTTCCTTCCGTTCTTTATCACTACTATTGGGACCACTTTCACTGGTCTGTCCCCAAACTTCCTCTCCAGATTTCCCTCTTTCCTTCTCTTCCTTCCGTCTATAACGGAGACACTGGGACCACTCACTAGTCTGTCCCTCGAAGCTTCCTGTGAAAATCACAAGGCGTTAACATAGGGTTTATCACATCTCACCTCACACTAAATCATCAATTAACCATCAGATAAGGCTATTACCTTTTAGGACGCGCATACATACACATCGAAATTCCCACACACTCTTACAGGGAAACAATGGCGTAATAGCACGATATCCTACATATATCCATACATCATATCACATAAGCATATCTAATATATATATATATATATATATATATATATATATATATATATATATATATATATATATATATATATATATATATATATATATATATATATATATATATATATATATATATATATTTAATCTCATTGTACTTACAATATTACGACAGCCAGACGTATGTCTGTACACTACACTCCCACAAGCGTACACAAATATTCAAATATTCATATTATAAATTTCTCACAGTGAAATCATTTCAAAGATACCATTCAATTTCTATAATTACATGGGTAATGTGCTATTGTACCATAAAATAACCACATAGCGAATTATAATAGTATTAATTCTTACGACGGCTAGCAAGCAATACGATTCTTTACAAATAGAAACCCATTCTTCAAAATGTACAAACATATCAACATCACAAAATAATTACTCCTACTACGACTTTAGTAATAATACGTATATACCCGATCTATAATTAAATGCAGTCGCAGACAGCAATGATCGAACAAATAGCTCACTGACCTTTTTAGAAGCTACACTTAAAATTCTGTTCCTAAGGTTTTTCCCGCCAATTAACGTATGGCCGCCGGAGTTCCACTTCACGGTGCGTTCTATAACGACTATGGCAACTAACGCTCGATTGCCGGGTTAAAGATATATATTTTAGAATAAATCAGGGTCCCACCCCTATCTAGATTCTGATTGGGTAGCGCTGGGACCCTATCTACTCGACGTATTCAATCTGGCGGTCCGTCAGCGTATCCAGAAGATAAGGCACGCCCACTCCTTCTGGCAGCTTCTTTGATGTACAAAACATCCTTCCAGCCCAGGGTGCTAATTACACTTCTGACGGGCCTTGGACAGTTTCCTCTCTTAACTATGGCAAACTTACGTAAGGGATGGTGTTAGCCTGCGGTCATGTGTAACAATAAACAGTGGCTTGTCCGACTTACTTGATAACACATGGTTCTAATTTAATTTTTGGGTCGGGCAACGCCACATTCCCCCACGCTTGAGAATAAAATCGGGATTTTATTCCCCCATAATTACTTCAAATGCAAAGGCTTTACTATACGATTAAAACTAAAATCATCGTGACACTACACGAATAAATAACAAAGTTATCGTGACACTACACGAATAAAACAAAATCATCGTGGCACTACACGAAAAAAACATGAATATATATACACAGAGTGATTATTCCATTCTAGCGCTTCTGCTCATGAAATCAGCGCCTACGTTCTCTGTACCTTTATGACGGTATTCTCCACTTCCGCGCCCTCTACCTCTGCCACGCCCTCGTCCACGGAATCCCTGTCCATCACCAGCAGGTGGTCCTCCATAGTAATTGCGTGGACCCTGATAGTAACTGCGGAAATAAGGTCTTGCATAGCCATCATAGTAGCGACGAAAATATAGCCTGCGTCTAGGTGGACCACTAAACTGGCGTTGCTCTTCAGGTTCATCCTCCTGGTACTGTTGGACTGGTCTCCTCCTGTAGAATCTACGATAACTACGCCGTTCTGCAGCATATTTGCTACCCTGGACATTGGCTCCTAGAGGTCCTGTGACGTTAGCAGCTTCGTTGCCCTTTTCCCCCTCCACTACGTCAAATTCTACAGTCTCACCCTCCCCAACACTTCGAAGATATTTCCTGGGGTAGTTCTTGATAACGGCTGCTTGGTGGACAAACACATCTTCCTTGGTGTCATCCCTATTGATAAAGCCATATCCGCTTTTTACGTTGAACCATTTTACTGTACCGGTGACCTTCGTCGCTATTACTTTCTTTTCAGCCTTTACCGACCTCTCCGGTTGGTTTTCGGAGTCGGACATGGCCCTTGATGGTAAAATAGGCGAATTAGGTGTTCCTCGTGTCACTATCGAGGTGACAACAAAATCGCTGACGGTTTCTCTTTCCCGGTACCTCTTGAGCAAATTGGCATGGTACAATTTCTCTTTCGTCGGTAGCCGTATCCGGTAGGTTTGACCTCCGACCTTCTCGGTGACGACGTATGGACCCCTCCAGGAAACTTGCAACTTGTTGTGTTCCTGGGGCAACAACAGCAACACCTTATCCCCTACCTCAAACTGACGTGGTTTTGCGCGCTTATTGTAATTTTTCGCCTGCTGCGCCTTAGCTCGTTTGAGATTATCTTGCGCGAGAGAACAAACCTCTTCCAGTTTGTTGCGCAAGTCCGCGACGTACTGGTAGGTAGTGCGTACTTCCTCTACAGCGTGGTCGTCTGTCCACAGCTGTCTCAGTACGGCGATTGGGCCGCGTACGGTCCTCCCGTACAAAAGTTCAAAGGGAGAGAACCCCAAACTCGCTTGTGGTACTTCCCGGTATGCGAAAAGCATGGCAGGAATATACCAGTCCCAATCCTTGGGGCGGCCTTCGCACAATTTCTTGAGCGTGTGCTTTAGAGTCCCATTAAACCGTTCGACCAATCCGTTACATTGGGGCTGATACGGTGTAGTCGTGAGGTGCTTAATTGACATAAGACGATTCACCTCCGCCATCACACGACTCATGAACTGTGTCCCTTGATCGGTCAAGATCTCGTCGGGCACTCCGACTCTTGACCAGATCACAAACAGAGCTTCCGCGACGGTTTCCGTGTCAATGTTACGCAACGCTACGGTCTCCGGATAGCGTGTAGCATAATCGACGACCGTTAAAATATACCGATTTCCGTGCGCAGACGCTGATTTTATCGGTCCGATTAAATCCATGACGACACGTCTAAATGGTTCATTAATAAGGGGCGTACTCCCCAAGGAAATGGGTCGATGATCCGTTTTCGGTGCCATTCTCTGGCATTTGCCACAGGAGAGACAGAACCGTTTAACGTCTCCCTGGACCCCTGGCCAGTAAAACTCTTTTACCAGACGGTCACGTGTCTTAGCAATTCCCATGTGTCCACCCATTGAGGCTTTCGTGTGCAAGCTTCAGCACTTCACAACGCTTTTCCTTTGGCACGACGACTTGCTTAAAGTGGTCGTTGTGTTTCCTGGCGTGACGATACAAGATTCCCTTCTTGTAGAGAAACTTCACCGCGCCGTTCGGAGTTTACCTTTCCGTTCCTGCTTCTGCGTGTTTATGCAACTGCGCCAGAGTTGCGTCTTCCTGTTGCAGCTTCCTCAACTCAGCTGGAAGAACATTACTAACCGGTGTCGAGGTAACTTGGATCGGCTTCTGTTTCGGCTGTCGACTCATGGCCCTGGTCTTAACAGCACTCACTGGCATAGGTGTACAGGTTTTGGGGTTCGGCTGGGGTAACACATAACGGCATCCCAATATGACGTCATGTGATAGTCTCTCCAAGCAAGCAGCTGCAATTTTCCCCTTCACGTATTATGAATCGAGGTCAATGACAGCTACTGGTAATGAGTCACGCGCGCAGTCCGCGTACTGAACTTCTATTACCTCCCCTGTATAGTCGTCCGGCTTGACATACTTCTTGTCGACAAGCGCGGGGACGCTGCACCCAGTGTCATACAAGATGGTGACACCTTCACCATTGACAGTTGCGGCCGCAAGGTTGGCTGGGTTGCGACTCGCTTCCGGCACGCACTCCTTCCTAGCAACGACATTCACCTGGGTCTGCCTGCCCTTGGGACAGTCCCTGGCAAAATGCCCCAGGCGCTTGCAGTTAAAACACGTCGGCGGCCCTCGCCGACATGCAAGTCCTGGTTTCGTGGGGGAGGCCTGTCCAGGTCGATAGGTGGCATCCCTACCGGTAGGTGCCCCTCCGACCTTCCCGTCGCCCTGATGGTTGCGGACAGCCGGCTGAACCTCCCCCATACGACGCGACTCTGAGGGTCGGGGTCGATCCGCGCCCCCGGAACCTCCACTCTTCGAGTGCGCCTGCTCATATCGCTCCGCCATGTTAGCGATCTCTTCGAGCGTCCGGTGTTCTCTTTCGGCTAAGAAGACTGTCAATTCGCGACGGTAAGTACCCAGGACATGTTCCTTGAGTATTACCTCGCGTAGCCCGTCGTACGTGCGTTCGACTCCAGCCATTTTCATCCACTCCTCAAATAAACCTCGAACATGGTTGTGGAATTGAGAGTGGGTCTCTGTTACCTTTTTCGCCGAGTCCCGAAAAAGTTTCCGGTAAGTCTCAGCGGTCAGCCGATAATGGCAGAGAAGGGCCTTCTTGAGGGCATTGTGGTCATCATCCTCTTCTGCAGCTAAGCCGTGGTAGACTTCCCGAGCTGCACCTTGCAAAATGGCTGAGACATTAATGGCCCAGTGCTGTTCAGGGACCTGATGAGCGTGTGCGAGTTTCTCGAACTGCACGAGAAAATCGTCAATAGCCTCCTCCCTGTCATTGAAGCGTGGCATGTTGATCTGGACCATCCGGTGGTCGATGAATGGTCGGCCGGTCGTTCCAGAGCTTGTACTGGCGTCGTCCCGTCCGTGGGTCCTAGCTTCAACTCTCACCTTTTCCATCTCCAGAGTGTGGGCGAGTCTGGCTTTCTCTTGGTCCGCAGCTATCTTGGCTAGCTCCTGGTCCGCTGTTATCTTGGCTAGCTCCAGCTCTCTTTGCGTTTCTCTGTCCGCGGCTATCTTCGCTGCTTTTTCGGCCTTCCATTCCTTGATCCTTTCTTCTATAAAGACCGCCTGGCGATCTCCCTCATAGCCGAGATCTTCAGACCCCATAGCTCGATATTCCTTTATCATTTGCCTTTCGGTGGCCATTATAACTAATGTAAAGTGATACATTGTCTCAATATTCTAACAATACACAGATACTTGTAATACAAGTTTAAATACTTACCTGTCGATCGCAACTAATTCCGTTCAGGTAAGATGTTTGTTCGATATCTGCTTAACCAGTACTGCTAGTAATTAAAGATCTACAAAGCATGCAAATAACAAATATAACATGAGAAAATCATAAAATTCAAAATACACAGGATGGAAAATAACTCACAACTGTTTCACACTGTTCATTAATACTCCTAACAAATAATTTTGGGTCCTAAAATAATATTTATGTCTAATTCAAATCCCGGACGAAAGCGCCCACTGTAGCGTTCTGCAAAGGTTGGCGTGGGGTACTTCCAAAGTATTAATTAAAATATTATGAAAGTTCCACCTGGCTCGTGAATTTAAATTTAAATTAAAGACCCAATAGGTATACGGCTCTGAGCCCCCAGTCAGCACTGCCGACGGTTAAATTATATACATATAAATGTATAACACGAAGATGAAATTCAACAATAACAATTTAATGAAGCCTATAAATTTAAATGTCACATAATCACTCGTCCTTTAAGTGATAGCCTATTTCATCTTATGATTTTCAGTGTGAGTTCTATTTTCCACCTGGCCTTTGGTTGTACTCATCTATTTATTCTATCCTCCCACTCTTCCTGGTTTCCACCTCTCCCGACTCCTCTCCTCCCTTCACTTTCCTTCCGTTCTTTATCACTACGATTGGGACCACTTTCACTGGTCTGTCCCCAAACTTCCTCTCCAGATTTCCCTCTTTCCTTCTCTTCCTTCCGTCTATAACGGAGACACTGAGACCACTCACTAGTCTGTCCCTCGAAGCTTCCTGTGAAAATCACAAGGCGTTAACATAGGGTTTATCACATCTCACCTCACACTAAATCATCAATTAACCATCAGATAAGGCTATTACCTTTTAGGACGCGCATACATACACATCGAAATTCCCACACACTCTTACAGGGAAACAATGGCGTAATAGCACGATATCCTACATATATCCATACATCATATCACATAAGCATATCTAATATATATATATATATATATATATATATATATATATATATATATATATATATATATATATATATATATATATATATATATATATATATATATATATATATATATATTTAATCTCATTGTACTTACAATATTACGACAGCCAGACGTATGTCTGTACACTACACTCCCACAAGCGTACACAAATATTCAAATATTCATATTATAAATTTCTCACAGTGAAATCATTTCAAAGATACCATTCAATTTCTATAATTACATGGGTAATGTGCTATTGTACCATAAAATAACTACATAGCGAATTATAATAGTATTAATTCCTACGACGGCTAGCAAACAATACGATTCTTTACAAATAGAAACCCATTCTTCAAAATGTACAAACATATCAACATCACAAAATAATTACTCCTACTACGACTTTAGTAATAATACGTATATACCCGATCTATAATTAAATGCAGTCGCAGACAGCAAAGATCGAACAAATAGCTCACTGACCTTTTTAGAAGCTACACTTAAAATTCTGTTCCTAAGGTTTTTCCCGCCAATTAACGTATGGCCGCCGGAATTCCACTTCACGGTGCGTTCTATAACGACTATGGCAACTAACGCTCGATGAATGAATGAATAATATGAGTTTTAAGTGACTCGTCCCGAGGGCCCTTGTCACTGTTTTATCCGTCAATGGACGGTTTTTTAATTTTATCCTGCGGGTGGGCATGGAGCCACCACCCTCCAGGCATTTATGTGTTCATGGAACACTATTTAGTTAGGCCGTCACATCTGAGTAGCTATTGAGCTACTTCTGTGTGATTGTAGGGCCTGTATAAGTATATGAGTGGGAATAGTTCCAGCACACACTCATATTTAGCCATCCGGTTTTAGTTGGTTATTTGTGGACGTGCTAAGCACGTGTAGTTGCTGCAGGCGCGGTAAGCGAGGCGGAGTGCCAGGCATGGTTGGTGTTTGTCCCTAGACCCTATATTAATACCCTGTGCTGTTCTAGAGGTAAAATACAACTTTTGTAGTATAGTGCTTTTTGTTTGTAGTTAATGTTCTGTATTTTTAATGCTTGGTTGTTTTCTAATCGTGTGTTTCTTGCAACATTGTGTTGCTGGGCCTGATGACCTTGGATGTTGGGTCACCTTATACTTTCTATTTGGGGTCCTATGTTAGTTCTAATTTCTGAAAATTATGTTATGTTTGCAACCTTGTGCTGCTGGCCCTGATAGCCTTGGACTTTTGGGCTACCTTATACAATCTATTTTAAAGGATTTCTACCTCCTATTTTCTTATGTTGTTTAGCTTTTTTGCGACCTTTTGTCGCTGGACATGATAGTCTTTGGATTTTAGACTACCTTATATGTACTAATTTGGGGTCCTATCTTATTTATCTATCTGATTTAGGTGCATTGTTCTCAGTGCACTGTTTGGTACTATATTCGTTTATTTTAAACCTGTTTGTAGATTTTGCACTTTATACTTGGTTGCATTTCTATGGGGAAAGGATAGAAGAAAGAGCAGGAAGCAGAGTATGTATAATAGCGTGTTAATCTTACTTCCTACATTAGTCACCCTAATTATGTTATTTAGTTGGTATTTCTGAGCTGTTTTTTGTTTTTATTACTATTTATATATTAGTATTTATTTATTATGATCCCTTATTGATATCCTTAATTTGTGCTTATTTGTTCGTATTTTCCTTTTGTTTTTATCCTCTAATGAGTGGGTCCTTATTTATATGATAATTGGTTCTTTGTTATAGGTAAGGTTTGTGGTTCGGCTACTTTGCGTAAGCAATGGGTCCCTGCCGAAAATACACGGGGCCGTTAAGCGACACGTCAGGGATTATCCACTGCCACACCCAGTCACTTCCCCACGGTCCGGTCCGTGAGATGCGGCGACCGGGCAATAACAAAAGACCTTTGCCGAAAATACACGGGGCCGTTAAGCGACACGTCAAAGGTTTCCCTTGTCACACCTAGTTTCCGCACCCCGGTCCTAACCGTTTCTTATTTTCCTTTCCTCAAAGAACATTATTTTGTTTGTCATAGGTGTTTTTTCCACTATCTATTTATATCAGTATTATTTTTATATTTTATCTAATTTCCCTATGTTTTTAAGGAATTCTATCATATTTTTATAAGTGCCTACTAAGTTAGTGTTGTTACTTTGTATAATTTCCGGGTATGTATATGGGGCCTTTATACTTTGTTGTTGTGATCTAAATTTGTCCCTTTCATTTTTGGTTTTTGTACAATTGTTGAAAACATGGTTGAGGTCTTCAGGGATGTTAGAATTGTTACAATTTATGTTATGAGGAAAGGGTCCTATGTATTTTCCGTGGCTGTTTGCCAGTCTGGTTTTTCCTAAAAGGATCCTATTTATAGCCGTTTGTTCTTTTGGTGGGCCCTTGGGCGGTTTCCTATTTCTATTTACTTCCCTAGTAATGGTGTACAAAACTCTCCCTTTAGTACTTGTATCCCAATCATTTTGCCATATCTTATTTATTTGTGAGTTAATTATGCTGTATAGTTCGTAGGTACTATATTGTAGTGGCTCAAAGTCTGGTTCATTTAGTTTTTCTTTGGCTAGTTTATCCGCCATTTCATTACCTCTAATTTCTATGTGGGATGGTATCCACATGAATTCCACTATCCTATTTTCGTTATTTAGCTGTCTTAGTTTGATGTTTATTTGATCTAGAAATTCTTCCCTACTTTTAGTGGTGTTTGACTGGATTGAAGATAGGACGCTGAGCGAGTCGCTAATAATTACTGTCTTGTTTGATTTGAATTCTTCAATCCAGTTTAAAGATTTAAGGATGGCCCAGAATTCAGCTGTGTAAATAGAGCAGTGGTCTGGAAGACGTCTGCCTATTTGGATGTTATGCTCTGGTATGACCATTGCTGCAGCTGTTTTTTATGGATTTGTAATTTTGGATCCATCCGTGTAGATTTTTGTATATTGTTGGTACTGCGAGTTGATAATTTCTAAGGCTTCTATTTTAAGTTTGTGCTCTTGGTTTTGTTTATTGCCTTTTGTAGCTAGGGAGGTGTTGACTTTAGCTTGTACGTTGGTCCAAGGTTCGTGTTCGTACACTACTCTAGGTTCTAATGGGAAGAGCTCTACTGGTAATAATGTTTTGAGTTTGTGGACTTGTTTTCCCATAGGTAATTTCATTTTGAGACCTTTTCTAAATAGTTTGTTTGTTCTATTTATGGCCAGGAGGGTGGGGTGCGTTTTAGAGTGGGTAGAGAGCCGTGCTGCATATTTTAACATCAGTTCTTGCCTCCTTAGTGATAGTGGCAATTCCCCTGTTAATATCTGCAGTTCGTCTGTCGAGGTTGATTTTAGAGCCCCGGTACTGCATAATAAGGCTGTTCGTTGAACTTTCTCTAATTTTTTTAAAATAGTTTTTGAGGCTGATGAATATATTTGACAGCCATAGTCTAATTTGGACCTTATTAAGGCCCTGTATAATTTGAGTGATGTTTCCTGATCGGCACCCCATTGTGTGCCTTTGATGCTTTTTATTAAGTTTAAGTCATGGTGGCACCTTTTCACTAAATCTTCTATGTGGTACGCCCATGTTAGGTGCTGGTCATAATACATACCCAGAAATTTAACTATTTTGACAAATTGAATTTCCCTACCTTGGATTGTTAATTTAGGATATTGTATGTGTTTTATGTTTGGGGTGAACAGTACAGCTACCGTTTTTTGGTGCGATAGTTTAAAGCCCCATTTGTTGGCCCATATTCCAATATTATTTAAGCTGTTTTGTAATTCAGACATATTTGTGCGGCTGGAGGGGTTTCCTGGTCTCCATAGGCCACCATCGTCCGCAAATTGGGAAAGTTCGACTTTGGATGATGCCAAATTCTTATCTAGGTCATTTATCATTATATTGAAGAGGGTGGGGCTGAGTACACTCCCTTGTGGAGTTCCGTTTTCGAGGGAGTGTTTCTCAGAGTAAGTTGCCCCTACCCTAGTTGTAATAGTGCGGTTTGTTAAAAAATCCTGTATAAAGTTAAACATTCGCCCAGTAATGCCATAATCATTTAATTTGGCTATAAGGCCTTTGGTCCATACTAGATCGAATGCTTTCTCGAGATCGAGAAAAACCGCAGTTAAATATCTGCTATCTTTTTTTTTGGTGTTGAAAGCTAGTTTGATAGCAGTCTCAAGTCTTACTAGTTGATCCGTTGTGGAGCGCTTGTTTCTGAATCCACATTGGTTTTCTGAGATTATATTATTTTTAGTAAGATGTGACTTGAGTCTATTATTGATGATAGTCTCCATGATTTTGCATATGTTGTTAGTTAAAGAGATGGGTCGATATGAGTTTATATCGTGTCTGTCTTTGTTGGGTTTTAAGATGGGTATTACTATCGCATGTTTCCAAGTTGTTGGTAGCTTTCCTGTGTCCCATACGTGGTTTAGGAATTTAATTATTGCACTGACTATGTTGGGTGGTAGTTGTTTATAGATTATGTACCCTATTTTATCCTCCCCAGGTGAGGTTTCTTTCTTAGTTTTGAGTGCCTGGTTCCATTCATATAGTGTTATTTTATTATTTAATGAGGATTCTTTGGGTCCCAGGTCTTCAAATATATGTTTATTCGAGGTTTCTATATGGTTTCTGTGAGTTTGGAATTCTGTAGTGTGGTTACTATTTTTACTCATATTTGCAAAATGTTGGGCTAGTAATTCTGCTTGTTCCTTATCATTAGAGGTGTTGCTTATTTTAGGGGTGTTGTTAGTTTTTTTGCCCCTAATCCTTCTTATTTTTTCCCATACTTGTTTGGAGTTTGTGTTATGATTGATGGTACTACAGTATTTTTTCCAGGTGTCAGCTTTGGATTGTTTTATGAGTTTTTTCAGTTTTTCACTTAGGTTTTTATATTCCTGGAAATGGGTGGTTACTTTGGTTCTTCTAAATTTTTGTAATGCTTTATTTTTGGCTTTTTGAGTAATTTTGATTTCATCGTTCCACCACGGGACACTTAGTTTGTCAGCTTTAGGGTTACTGGTGGGGATGCTGGCTGTTGCCGCATTTTTAATAACTTGCATGATGTTTTCATTATATTGATCAATGTTATTGGATTCTATCTGGGATAAGTCTATGTTAATTAAGTTTTCTCGGAAGGACTCCCAGTCTGCTTTTAGATAATTCCACCTGGGGATAGTAGTATGCACTCGTGATTGCACTGCCATTTGCAGAGTGGTAATAATTAGGAAGTGATCACTGCCCATGGGGTCATTCTGATCTACTTCCCATTCCGCCACTTGAGCCAACGTGTTTGAGCATAGGGTGAGATCGATGGCAGACAAGGTATCGTTTTCCGGGTTTAGCCGGGTTCCGGATCCATCATTAAGTATGGTTAGGGTTGATGTAATGGCCCAGGCCTCAATCATCCTGCCCCTCTTGTCCGTCACTTCCCCCCCCCCCCAGCCTGTTGTGGGCATTGAAATCCCCGCAAATGACAGTGCGTTCACCAGTGATTAGGGTAGTTATTGCTCTATAAAATAATTCATAGTTAAGGGTGTTGTTTGTTCCTGGATCATAGATATTTATTATTTGTAGGTCGCTGTTTCCTATTTTAATTTGGACTGATTGTACATCGATATTTGAATTATTTATTATCTCTAGTGTTATTGGTATTATTTGTATTGATGGTATGTTGTTATTTATATACATGGCTATACCTCCCCCCCTTTCCTGTTTTACGTTTCTGTAAGTAACCTGGGGCATAGCCTTGTATTATTGGCAATGTTTGTTGTTTATTTGGTAAGTTAGTTTCCTGAATGCAGAGGATATCAGGTTTTTTTCTTAGCGTTAATTAGTTTTATTTTTAATTCATTTAGGTTAGAGTGTATTACTCTAGCATTCCATTGCCATATCGAAATATTCCTGCTTATTGTGTCATTCATTTGTGATGTTTTCGTTTACTATCATAAGTGTTTGTATTTGTTTTTTGGAGAATCTAAGAGTTTTTAGCAGTCTTTGAGAATTTTTGATTTGCTTTATTGTATCCATTAGATTGTCTATGGTGTTTACTGCCTTTGTTAGTTCTGTGTTTATTTCTTTTCCTATATTGCTGTTGTTTTTTGGTTCTTGGATGTTCCTATTTAATTTGTGTTGTTTCCTTGCTGTAGGATAATCTACTTGTTTAATTTCCATGGTTTCGATGATTTGTTTTTCCCTTATTGTTGCGGGGCACATTGGGGATTTAGGTATGTGAGCCCCTTTGCATTGTGCGCATTTGGGTTGTTTCCTGAGACATTTCCCCTTGTGTTCTCCTCCGCAGTGATAGCATTTGTATTTACTTTTGCATTTGGTCGTAAAATGGCCCCAGTGTTTACATTTAGAGCAGAATCTAGGTTTATTGATGTACGGTTCTGTTCTGTATTTGGTTCCTGTTGTGCCTATTTGGATGGTTGTTTGTAAGGGGGCGGTAGATTCTATCACTGTTACAGTGTAGTTGGGTGCTCTACTTGCTAATCGATATGTTTGGATAAAGTTATTCCCTCCTTTCTTTAGCTCGTTATTTAGTTTGACATTGTCCCATTTGGACATTTCCCCCGTGAGTTTTAATACAGTTTTGCATTTGGTTTGTCGCTGGGTTGTGGGGGTGGGAGAGGTTGTGTTCTTAGTTTTTTCTGTAGAGGTGGTGTTTTTTGGTGGGCTGGTTAGTTTGAACGGTTTTGTTACCTTAACAGGGATCTCTCCTATAGTTTCTATTTCTAGAAATTTTGCAGTTTGACTGCTGGTACTGCAGTGTATTATTATATAATCCTTATTTGGCCTAATTATTTTGCAAGGGCCTTGGTGTGTTTTGGATAGTGCTCCTGCTAAGCTATTTGTTGATAGATTGATGAATTTATTGGACTTGCTGTGTATGTACAATGTTAACTCTGGTCTGTGATATGTTGGTTTGGGTCCTGAGTTTCGGGGGTTGTGTTTATTGTTTGAGTTTCCTACAGGGTTAGTGCTAACGCTTAGTTTATTCCCCTTTTTGGAGGGTCCCTTTCCCTTTCCCTTTCCGTCCCAGTTAATGGGGACTATGATTGGGTTGGGGTTAGGGGTTTCCTTGTCTGGGGAGGGATATATGAGATCCCTTTCTTCTAGAGGTTTTGATGGCCCTGGGGTTTGACTATTATGATATTTTATTTTATTAGTAGCGGCTTGCGCATACGAAATTCTCCTTTCCGAAGTTTGGGAAGGAGTGTTTTCGACTGCGTCCGCCGTACTGGTTATTTTCTGTGTCCTAAGATTTTGAGACGTTTTGATTCAGGCAGTGGCTGTGGACCGAGGAGGACGTCTTTTCTGGAGCGGATGGCCTGGTGACGTCACAATGGGAGTGTTGTAATGGCATGATGATATCCCGGGCTGCAAAGTTAAGGACGACTTGTGATGTTGCCCCGTCGCTTCTTCGGAAAGGAAAAACTCGACTCGTACGGTGTCGCTAGTACAGGTGGCTCGAAATGGAAGTCTCGTAACTCCCGAACTTGATTTGTGGCGGGGACGGACATGGAGGGAAACTTGGAAAGTGGCGACTACCACGTGGACTCGACATGGAAGTTTCGTAACTCCCACTAGCTTGCGGCAGAGACGGAAATGGAGAAGAAACAGTGGTAGTTGCTTGCACTGGTGCGACTTGAGAATGTGACCGGCATGGATGTAACTTGAAGCAATCATGGAGGCCGCCACCCCGACATGGATGTAGATAGAAGCAGTCATGCCGGTCGCCACCGGACCGCCTCGTAGTGAAAAGATTTTTTCATTGCCATAGTCAATTTGCCTGAATAATAGGGGGCTCATTTGGTTACGAGTACCCCTCTTTGAACAACTTTCCGTGGCCCTAAAAAGCTGATATGATTTATTATTGGTACCTCCGTTCAAATTCACAACTAAAAATATCTACCATTGACTACACTAATATATGTCGCTAAGACATTTTTAATATTCAAAATTTGTTAGGGACTTATGTTATGTACGCTTATGTACTTGAAATTTTGGAAATATAGGATATTAAATATCAATTCTTCAACTCTAATATTTGATAAATTGCACAGGTGACTAACACATTATTGGATATTAAGTTGTCCTTAGTATAACTGGACTGAATTTGAAATAAGTGCGACCCTTTTGTTTCAGGTGTGGACTGCGGCTGTGGCCTTGCTGTCTTTCTCTTGTGTGCTCTTGTTTGTGTTGCTGTGTCGCTGCACTTCTGGACCCGGACCCTTGCCGCCTTTTCCCCTTTCGGATTGCTTCGGTATGGGGGTGTGTGTGTGTATGCTCTATTCCTACCCACCCCATAGGCCTCCATTTCCCTTGATAGTTACTTTTTAGTAATTCAGGGGAACTGACTGACTGACTTTGGGTGTTTTATAGATGTAACCGCCCACTAGGGGCATTTGTACATCTTTTATAGGTACCATGTCGGTACCCATTTAGGTGGGAGGGGTGTTACTCCCTCCCTTAAAAGTGCTTAAATGCACTATAAATTAAGGCGTTCCCCTGAATTACTAAAAAGTAACTATCAGGGGAAATGAAAGCCTATATTGGGGATGGGTAGGAATAGTACCCACACACACCCACCCCTATGATCCAATCGAGCAGTTGTAAGGTAGCGAGGGGAAATGTTTCCTCATTTCGCTAGTAATTTTGTGAGCAGGAACGGCAAAGGAGGAAAAGGCCCTGGTCCAGGAGGCGCGGGCGGCACAGCAACACACAGCAGAGCACGCAAAGAAAGGGACAGCAAGGCCACGGACGCAGCATACACCTGAAAGGAAAGAGCCATACCTAAGTCAAATTCAGTCCAGTTTTACTAATGGACAGCCTAACATCCAATATCGTGTTAGCCACCTGTGCAATTATTCTAATACTAAAGTTGAAGAATTGTATTTATCATCCTACCTTTCTAAAGAACTAGTACATAAGCGTACATAATGAAGTCCCTAACAATTTTAGAAGTTAAAATGTCTAAACGACATATAATAGTGTAGTCAATGGTAGGTAATTTTTGGTCATGAATTTTTATGGAGGTACCAATAAGGTCAAATTAGCTTTTTAGGGCCACGGAAAGTTGTTCAAAGAGGGGTACTCGTAACCAAATGAGTCCCCTATTATTCAGGCAAATGAAAACACCATTGTAAACGCAGGCTTCGTCTTCGGGGTGCAGTAGGTGGAAGCCACAGAATTGTCTCATGTGGCCTCCTATTATCCCTGCTGACTGGTTAACTTCTATCTTCTACTTCGCTGAACACTGGGTTGTCGAAATGTAATCCCCGTGAGTACTCTTCAGTGGTGGTACTGGGTCCCTCCAATGATGATGGCTCTATGATAGCCTTATAATCCGGCGGCCATCTTGTTTCTCCACGTGGCACCATTTCTTGTTCAGCTTGTATGGATTTTACAGCAAACTATCTTCTGGTGGCTGGAATATCAGTGGTGAAGTCTAATAGTAGAGATAAACTCGATACTAATGCTCCTTACTACTCGTATGGGTGCGTTTTATTTTAGCACTCCTAATCGGTAGTAGTTATCTCGCTGTATCCCATGCTTTCACACTGTATAGCTGCTGTCCCGGTCCTGCCTGCTCCGTGTTCACTGCCTGAATGAATTCAGGGGAACGCCTAATGAATTGATAGTGCAATTAAGCACTTTAATGGTAATTAAATGGCTACCGACATGGTAGCTATAAAAGCTGTACATATGTTCCTAGTGAACGGTTATAGCTATAAAAATTCCATTTCAGTTCAGTTGAGACGTTCGGGTGGTAATGTTTTCCACCACGTCCGCCTTACTGGTTTGTTGCTGTGTCCTAGGTTTTTGAGACGTTCGGGTGGTGGTGTTTTCCACCACGTCCGCCATACTGACATTTGATTTAGTCCTAGTGTTTTTGGAGGTTCGTCTAGAAGTGGATACCACATAAGTCCCGAACTTGCTTTGCGGCCGGGGTTGATACAGAAGGAAGATAGAGGCCTCTACTTCTATTTAAAGACGGATTGAAGAATAATGGCGCTATAGATGTTGGCTTGCTGCTGTATCGTACTGCTGGAACCATTTTTGCAACATGCCATGGAAATCTAAGCAAGATGGCGGACCTGGGGCGTGCTGTCTGGTGATAGCAGAATATGAGTGACATTGTCCCACAGGACTACATGAGGATATAAGATGCTATTGCCAAGACAGTAAAATACTACCCCAGAGATCCAGAAGTATGATAGAAATTCAGCTGTCATACAGATATAGACGTCACCACTGGACTACGAAGTACGCTGTTCAATGAAAAGATTTTCATTGCCATTACCTTTGGCTGAATAATAGGGGACTCATTTGGTTACGAGTACCCCTCTTTGAACAACTTTCCGTGGCCCTAAAAAGCTAATTAGACCTTATTGGTGCCGCCTCCATCAAATTTAAGACCAAAAATTACCTACCATTGACTACACTATTATATGTCGCTTAGACATTTTTAATTTTCTAAATTTGTTAGGGACTTATTATATGTACGCTTATGTACTAGCTTTATTTGAATGATAGGACTCTAAATAATAATTCTTCAACTTATATATTTGAATAATTGCACAGGTGGCTAACACATTATTGGATGTTAATTTGTCCATTAGTACAACTGGACTGAATTTGACCTTTAGTATGACCTTCCCGTTTCAGGTGTGGACTGCGTCCTTTGCTGTGCTGTCTTGCTGTTTGCGTGCTCTGGTGTGTGCTGCTGTGTCGACGCCCTCCTGGACCTGGGCCTTTTCCACCTTTGCCTTGTCCGACTCACCAAATTACTAGCGAAATGAGAAAACATTTTCCCTCGCTACCACTGTTTGCTACGATTGGTTGTTAGGGGTGGGTGTGTGTAGGTACTATTCCTACCCACCCCATGGGCTTTCATTTCTCTCGATAGTTACTTTTTAGTAATTCGGGAGAACGCCCTATTTAAAATATAGTGCATTTAAGCACTGTAAATCCTGAGGGGGGGAGTAGCGACCCTCCCCAAAGGACCTTAAATGGCCACCGATATGGTGGCTATAAAAGTTGCCCATATGCCCCTAGAGGGCGGTGGCAACTATAAATCATCCAATTCAGTCACTTGAAGGTTCGGGTGGTAATGTTTTCTACCACGTCCGCCTTGGTCCTAGGTGAGTTTTGAATAGTTTGGGTGGTAGTGTTTTCCACCACGTCCGTTAGGTTACTGTTAAGGTTTTCTGTAATCCTTTTGTCTTCGACCAAAGTGTCGTCTAAGTCTTTATCTTGTAAAGTTTCATCATGCAAATTAAAGCTTATTGGTGATAGCGGATCCAGTTTTGCCGCTTCTACTTTTAGTTGATTATACTCGGGGGTGGAGTAGATCCTAGATTTCTTATTGTTCCTACGTCTGGCCTGACCATTTCTTTGTTGCATGGCTTGTTTATTGGTTTTGGGTGCCATTAGGGTTTGATTGGCGGCCATTTTAGCCATTTGTCCTTTGTTTGGTTTTTGGATATTGTCGGCCATTTTTACTTTGTTTGAATAAAAGTTGTAAGTTAGCTGAAAGCTAATTCCTGATCCTAGTTTGTACGTTAGATTGTTATGGTTTTAGTGGGATTTTAGATAGAAATTGAGAGTTGGAGATATATTTAATTGAATTGAATTATTGTTGATGATTGCAAGGTTCGAATTAGAGGTCGGAAGTAATCCTTCTCAATTGCGAATGCAACCCAAGCTTGTTGTAGTGTGATTCCTACACTTGTGAATAACAATAATTGTTCAATTAAATGTAATAGAGTTTTGAGTGAGGATAGTTATAGGAGAAAATAATAGTTTTGAGGGTTATTATAAGATTGATAGTAACTTAATATTTCAGCACAGGGTATTATTTATACTAATTAACTTACAGTTTAGCATTAAGCAGCGCTGATGTAGATGTCCTGGCGGCCTGTGGTGGAGTAGTGGCTGTTTGGAGAGGACGGCTGGTTTGCTGCTGGGTCCTGACGCGTAGAGAGGAGGAGTGTTGTCTGGTGGAGAATGTCGGTTGATTCGCTGCTGGGTCCTGTTGCGTTGAGTGGTGGTGGTAGGCACGCTTGGCAAGGCAAAGTTATACAGAATACATCCAAACTCTCCAACACGCTGTGGGGCCAAACCTTGATCTATTCTGGTGCTATAGATCAAGTAAAATCCCCTCCTTTACTCCAGTGCTTGAGAAAAGGAATAGATCGTAGTGCGTGAAGGAGTTGATGGTGGTGGTGGTCAAATCTGGGAACAGGTGGCTTTGGTCCGGAGTGGTCCAACACGTCTGCTCTTCTTTATAGTTCTTGAAATGAATGAATGTAACGCTCGATGATGATGATGAGTATGTGTTTAAAGTGATTCGTCCCGAGGGCTCTTATCACTGTTTTATCCGTCAATGGACGGTTATTTAATTTGTCCTGAGGGTGGGAAATGAGCCACCACCCTGCAGGCGTTTATGTGTTCAGGGAACACTTATTTAATTAGGCCGTCACATCTGAGTAGCTATTAAGCTACTACTGTGTGATTGTAGGGCCTCATGCCATATGAGTGGGAATAGTTCCAGCACACACTCATATTTTATTCATCCGGTGTTATTTGGTTGTTCATGGACGTGCTAAGCACGTGTAGTTACTGCTGCAGAGGTAGCGGGCGAGTCGAAGTGCCTGGCAAGGGCGACTTCTGTCGTGGAGACCTATCCCTATTCATATACCCTGTGCTGTTTTTTGGGGTATACAACTTTTGTGATACAGTGTTTATTGTATGAGGTGCTCAGTGTGTATTTATTTATTGTTGTTTTTCCTAATATTTTTTGTGCAACATTGTGTTGCTGTGTCTGATGATCTTGGGATTTGATCACCTTATATACACTATTTGGGGTTCTAGTTGAGCCTTATTATCTAAGTCGTATGGTTTTACTTGCAGCCTTGTGCCGCTGGACCTGATAGTCTTGGATGTTTGACTACCTTATATGAGCTAATTTTGAGGTCCTATGTAATTTCTATCTTATATTATTTTTGGTTTGCGACCTTGTGTCGCTGGGCCTGATAGTCTTTGGACTTTTAGACTACCTTATATGTACTAATTTGGGTTTTCTATCTTAATTTACTATCTAGTTTTTGTGCACCGCTCTCGGTGCACCGGTTGGTTCTATTTAATCTGTTAGTTATTAATGATGTATGTTTGAACACTGTACACTCGGTTGTATTTTTTACAGAAAAGGTTTCTAGAGAAAGGAGGGAGAAGAGGAGGTGGAGAGGTTATTGTTTGTCCTATGTCCTTACTGTCTATTATGCTTTTATTCTTATGTCACCCTACTGCTTGCTTGTGTTGTTATTTATGAGGTATTTATTTATGGCCTTTTTAATATTGTATTTATTTTCCCCCGTTGATGGGTCCCTGATAGTGCGGTTTATTTTTGTTTAGTTATTTTCCCTCTATTTTGTTTTGGCAGGTATGAGGTTTGGTGGCTAAGTGATAACAGATGGGTCCCTGCCTAGTTCAAGGGGCCGTTAAGCGACACGTCAGGGATTTTCCATTGTCGCACCTTGCACCGCACCACGATTCTGACCGCGAGGCTTGGTGACCAAGTGACAACAAATGGGCCTCTGCCTAGTTCAAGGGGCCGTTAAGCGACACGTCAAAGGTTATCCATTGTTGCACCTAGGTACCGTACCATGGTCCTAACCGTTGCTTAGCTTTCCTGCCTTTAGAGGTTTTAATTCTAATGGGCCTACACTACCTGGTTTATCAGGGTTATTTTAGCTGTTTATTGATGTTAATTTATATCTTTCCTTTTTTCTCTATATTTTTGAGGAATTCTAACATATTTTTGTGTGTTTCTAATATGTTGGGGTTTGTTTTAAGTATAATCTCTGGGTATGTATATGGGGCTTTTATATTTTGCTGTTTTGATCTGAATTTTTCCCTTTCATTTTTGGTTTTACTACAGCTGTTGAAGATATGATGGAGATCTTCAGGGGTGTTACAATTGTAGCAGTTTATGTTATGAGGAAAGGGTCCTATGTATTTTCCCATGCTGTTTGCCAGCTTGGTTTTACCTATAGTTATTCTATTTATGGTTGTTTGTTCTATAGGTAAGCCCTTGGGCGGTTTTCTATTCCTATTTACTTCCTTGACAGTAGTGTACAACACTCTCCCTAATGTACTAGTATCCCAATCGTTTTGCCATTTTGTATCTATTTGAGTATTTATTAGACTGTATAGTTCTGATGTACTATATTGTAGTGGCTCGAAATTTGGTTCGTTTAGTTTTTCTTTGGCCAGTTTGTCGGCTTAGATGTTGGTCATAGTACATACCCAGAAATTTAGCTACTTTTACAAATTTTATTTCCTTATCCTGGATTGTTAATTTGGGATATTTTATGTTTTTCCTATTTGGGGTGAACAGTACAGCTACCGTTTTTTGGTGCGATAGTTTAAATCCCCATTGATTTGCCCAGTTTCCAATTTTGTTAAGGCTGGTTTGTATTTCAGAGATGTTTTTGTGGTTGGAGGGGTTTCCTGGTCTCCATAGGCCACCGTCATCAGCAAATTGAGATAATTCTACTTTGGTAGTTGCCATATTTTTATCTAGGTCATTTATCATGATGTTGAAAAGGGTGGGGCTGAGTACACTTCCTTGTGGAGTTCCGTTTTCGAGGGAGTGTTTCTCAGAGTAAGTTGCCCCTACCCTAGTTGTTATTGTGCGGTTTGTTAAGAAATCATGGATAAAGTTGAACATTCGTCCAGTAATGCCATAATCATTTAATTTAGCTATAAGGCCTTTGGTCCATACTAGATCGAATGCTTTCTCGAGATCGAGAAATACCGCAGTGAGGTATCTGCTTGCTTTTTGTTTGGAGTTAAATGCTAGGTTGATAGCAGTTTCAAGTCTTACTAGTTGGTCTGTGGTGGAGCGCTTGTTTCTGAACCCACATTGGTTTTCTGAGAGGAGGTTATTTTTAGTAAGGTGTGACTTGATTCTGTTGTTGATGATCGTTTCCATGATTTTACATATGTTGTTTGTTAAAGATATAGGCCTATAAGAGTTGATGTCATGGCTATCTTTTTTTGGTTTTAAAATGGGTATTACTATCGCATGTTTCCAAGTTATTGGTAGCTTTCCCGTGTCCCATATTTTATTGAGGAAATTTATTATTATATTAACTATGTTTGGTGGTAATTGCTTGTATATTATGTACCCTATCTTATCTTCCCCAGGTGAAGTTTCTTTTTTGGTTTTTAGTGCCTGGTCCCATTCATATTTGGTTATTTTGTTGTTTAAAGGGGATTCTTTAGGTCCCAGGTCTTGGAATATTTGAGAAT
Source organism: Unio pictorum (assembly GCA_030141615.1). Taxonomy (NCBI): domain Eukaryota; kingdom Metazoa; phylum Mollusca; class Bivalvia; order Unionida; family Unionidae; genus Unio; species Unio pictorum. The sequence goes on from JARLTB010000280.1 coordinate 2,465,513, forward strand.
TTGCTTTTTCTTCAATGGCTCTATGTAATTGAAATTCTTTGGTATGGTTGCTGTTTTTGCTCATGCTAGTAAAATGTTGAGCTAATAAGTCAGCTTGTTCTTTATCACTGGATGTATTACTTATTTTAGGGGTGTTGTTAGTGTTTTTACCCCTGATCCTTCTTATCTTGTCCCACACTTGTTTAGAATTTGTTTTGTGGTTTAGGGTACCACAATATGCTTGCCATGTTTCCATCTTTGCTTGTTTGATTAGGTCTTTTAGTTTTTGAGCAAGATTTTTATATTCCAGAAAGTGCGTGGTGACTTTGGTTCGTTTAAATTTACTCAGTGCTTTGATTTTAGCTTGTTTGGTTGTTTTAATTTCGTCATTCCACCATGGCTTGAAATTAGTGGTTGGAATGCTTTTGGTTGCTGCATTGCTAATGATATTAGTAATGTTTTCATAATATTGGTCAGTGTCATTTGATTCTAACTGGGTAGTATCTTCGTTAATTAGTATTTGTCGAAATAATTCCCAGTCTGCTTTTTTATAGTTCCACCTGGGGTTGTTTTTGTGCACTAGTGTTTGCACTGTCATCTGCAGGGTGGTGATAATTAGGAAGTGGTCACTGCCCATGGGGTCAGACTGATCCACCTCCCACTTAGCCACTTGTGCCAGTGTTTTTGTGCATAGGGTGAGGTCAATGGCGGACAAGGCGCCGTTTATCGGGTTTAGTCTGGTCCCGGCGCCATCATTTAATATGGTTAGGGTTGATGTATTAGCCCAGGCTTCAATCAATCGGCCCCTTTTGTCCGTCAGCTTCCCCCCCCCCCCCCCCCCCACAGCTTGTTATGGGCATCGAAGTCTCCGCATATGACAGTGTGCTCACTAGTGATTAGGGTAGTTAATGTTATTAAGATTTGTTCATTTCTAAGGGCGTTGGTAGTCCCTGGGTCATAAAAGTTAATTATTTGTAATTCATTTGGTCCCATTTTGATCTTTAGTGATTGTATCTCTATATGTGAATTAGTTATTACCTCTGTTGTTATTGGTACTGTTTTTATAGATGTTATGTTGTTCTTTACATATATGGCTAATCCTCCCCCGATCCGTCCTTGCGTTGATGGAGGTATCCTGGGGCATAGCCATTTATATTTGGCAATGTTTTGTTTTTATTTGTTAACCTTGTTTCTTGAATGCAGAGGATATCAGGTTTAATTTTGGAGTTAATTATTTTAATTTTTAATTCATTCAGGTTAGTGTATATTCCTCTAGCATTCCATTGCCATATAGAAACATTTCCATTAGTTGTGTTAGCCATTTCTAATGAGTTCGTTTGTTACAATTAGTGCCTTAATTTGGTTTTTGGTTTGTTTTAGTTTTTTTGTTAAACCTTGTGTTTTACTGGTTTTGTTGGCTTCATTCATGATATTGTCAATTGCTTTCACTATTATGTTTATTTCTATTTCTATTTTCTCTCCTATGTTTGATCTATTAGTGTGATCTTGGTTATTTATTTTGTTTAGCGGATGTTTTTTCCTAGCTGTTTTATAGTCGACCAGGTTGTTATCCATATAATCTACAATTTGTTTTTCCCTAATTGTGGCCGGACATAATGGGGACTTTGTTGGGTGTGTCCCTTTGCATTGTGCGCATTTGGGTTTGTGTCTCCGGCATTCTCCCTTATGAGCCCCCCCCCCCCCCCCAGTTTTGGCATTTAGTCGGGTTTGTACATTTGGTGGTAAAATGTCCCCAATGTTTGCAGTTGGAGCAGAACCTTGGTTTGTTGATGTAAGGTTCTGTCCTATATTTAGATCCAGTTTTACCAATATGGATAAGTGGCTGAAGTGGTTTTTCCGACTCTATTACTGTTATTGTACATTTAGGGACTCTAGTTCCTATTCTATATGTTTTCGTGATGTTATTGCCACCTTCTTTCAGTTTTGAGTTTAAGGTATTTGTGTCCCACTCTGACATTAATCCTGTTAATTTTATTACTGCTTTGAATTTGGTTTGATGCGGTGTTTTGAGGGTGGGAGTGGGTTTGTCTATAGATACATTTTTCTCTGCAGTGGCAGTGTTTTTTTTCGGGATTGTCATTTGGTGTGGTTTTGTCACCTTTACCGGTATCCCGCCTAGTGTATCAATTTCTAGATATTTGGCCGTTTGATTACTGGTACTACAGTATAGTATTATGTAGTTTGTGTTTGGCCTAATTATTTTACAGGAGCCTTGATGTACTCTAGATAGCGCTCCCGCTATACTATTTGTAGACAGATTTATTAGTTTAGTGGAATTACTTTTGATAAATAAAGTTAATTCCGGCCTGTGGTATTTGGGTTTGGGCCCTTTGTTTTCTGCTTTTTTTTTGCGGGGGTGTAGGCTTTTTTGATGGTCCTGGTATTTGACTATTATGGAATTTTTTGCTAGCTTTGGCGGTCTGGGCATATGTTTTTGTCCTATTTGAGGAGGGGTGTTTGCCACTGTGTTTTCCTTAGTGTTTTTGGATGTTCGGGTGGTAGTGTTTTCCACCACGTCCGTCAAATTTGAGTTAGGGGTCCCTACTTGATTTTTGAATGTTCGGTTTGTGGTGTTTTCCACCACGTCCGCCAGGTTTGACTTAGTAGTCCCTATTTGATTTTTGAATGTTCGGGTGGGGGTGTTTTCCACCACGTCCGCCAAGTTTGAATTGGTAATCCCTATTTGATTTTTGGATGTTCGGGTGGGTGTGTTTTCCACCACGTCCGCCAAGTTTGTGTTTGGAGTACCTATTTGATTTTTAGTGGGGGATAATGCTATAGGGGTGGGAACCAACGTGTCGTCCAAGTCTTGAATTTGTATGGTTTCATCATGAAAATTAAAAGTAATTGACGATAGCGTGTCCAGTTTTACCGCTTCTTTTTTAAGTTGGTCTAATTCAGGGGTTGAATAAAGTCTAGATTTCCTTTCATTGTTTGACCTAGTTGGTTTGACTGTGTTTTGTTGCACTTTTGTGTGTGCATTATTCCTACGTCTGGCCTGTCCTTGTCTTTGTTGCATAGCATGCTTATTTGTTTGGGCGGCCATTTTGGTTTGGATGGTCATTGTCGCCATTTTTCCTTTGTTAGGATTTTGGATCTTGTCAGCCATTTTGTATTTAGATTTGAATTATTAATGAATGCCTATTATAATAGTTATTTGCGAACTGATTTTGTTATTTGAAGTTAATTAGTGGGTCTGTGATACATGTATATATTAAATTGAATTGAATAATAACAATAATTGTTCAGCTTAATGTATAGTAGTAGTATGAGAGAATTTGAGCGTTAGGGATAGTTTAGTAAGGAAGTAGGTTTTGAAAGGTTTAAAAATTGAGTAGTAGCTTATGAATACAGCACAGAGTATTAATACCCGAAGGTTTAGATCTAATTAATGGACTCACGGTTGGTTTTCCGTTTCCTAGGGTTAGGCGGCCTGGTTTGGTGGTGTAGGCTTGTTGTTGGCGATTACTGGTTTGCTGCTGGGTCCTTTTGCGTAGAAAGGAGGAGGGTGTTGATTGTGGTTGGTGATGGTCGCTGATAGCTGATGGTTGCTGCTGATGATGGCGATGGTTGAGTACACTAGCAGTTAATAAATCCAAACACTCCAGCACGCTGTGGGGCAAAACCTTGATTTATTCTGGTGCTATAAACCAAGTAAAATCCCCTCCTTTACTCTAGTGCTTGAGTAAAAGAATAGATCGTAGTGCGTGAAGGAGTTTGTGGTGGTGGTCAAATCTGGGAACAGGTAGCTTCGGTCCGGAGTGGTCCAACACGTCTGTTCTTCTCTATAGTTCTTGCAGGACTGATGATAATGGAATGGTTGAATAATGATGATGTAACGCTCGATGGCCGGGTTAAAGATATATATTTTAGAATAAATCAGGGTCCCACCCCTATCTAGATTCTGATTGGGTAGCGCTGGGACCCTATCCACTCGACGTATTCAATCTGGCGGTCCGTCAGCGTATCCAGAAGATAAGGCACGCCCACTCCTTCTGGCAGCTTCTTTGATGTACTAAACATCCTTCCAGCCCAGGGTGCTAATTACACTTCTGACGGGCCTTGGACAGTTTCCTCTCTTAACTATGGCAAACTTACGTAAGGGATGGTGTTAGCCTGCGGTCATGTGTAACAATAAACAGTGGCTTGTCCGACTTACTTGATAACACATGGTTCTAATTTAATTTTTGGGTCGGGCAACGCCACATTCAACATGCTAGAAGAAATGCATACTATAATTGCTTACTTTTCTACTCGTGAGCCTGTAATAAGTGTAAGTAAAATGGTAGTTTCTAAGACCTAAAGTACAATAATGTTATCCCTTTATCATACCTGTCCCCCAACCCCAGCCTAAGGATTATTAATCTTAACGGACAAGGAAGTGGCAGAATGGTGCCAGCCCTCGAACTAAATTTAAAACAGATGTCTCCTAACATTATCCAACTTATTTTTGTAATATTGAAATGAATTATATCACCCATTTTAAATGGACTTATACCACAATTATGAAAGTTATGGATATATTTGTGATAGTTGTGTTTCGGGCTTGTGTTGCTCTTGAAATTGATGTGAAGTATGTGGCATGTACACTTCCCATAGTTACTTTGCAGCTAGTAAAATAACATTAGTCGGCTTATCACCTAATGTAGTAGTCATATGGGTTCAAGGCAAGTAGTATAGCTAAAAAATTCCTAGATGTCAATGGCATGAATCTATTTTAGTACACAATATTGCACAGAAAAAGCACCTAGGGAAAGACTTTGTATTTTCACTGTAAGTATCTCTTTGTGTAAAAGTAATTGACCTTTTTACGTGATCAATGAAGGAACACATTGTGTGTTGGGGTGCACAATCGTCCGTTACAATAAACTGCCGTTGACTTGTCAGGTCAAGTGAATAATATTCTTATTTTTTGTTTTAATATGACTATCTAAAAATTAGGGACTTTTTCACCTCACGGATGTCTTGTAATTTTTATGATTTTGTTTATATTATGAAGTTGCATGCATCAGTAAATTTGAGCAGAAAAACTGTCCGCTGCACCCGTACAAAAATATACACTGGTTGTTGACTACTTATTGTTGTGGTAATATCTCACGCCCAAATGTTCAAAATGGAAGAGCTGCAACAAGCATAGGGTGAGCAGCGGGAGAGATTTTAGGGTCAGCTGGAGAGATCGTAGGGTTAGCTGGATTAATTGTAGGGTGAGCTGGAGAAGTCGAGCTAGAGATTGTGGTCGTGGGGTTCACTTTGGGACACATATGGATAGTTTGAGAGATCGTATGATGAGCAGGAGTATTCGTACGGTAAGCTGGAGATATCGTAGGGTGAATTGGAACAATATTAGGGTTCACTAGAGAAAGCCAACTGGAAAGATCATAAAGCGAACTCGTAGGGTGTGGGGAATCGTGGAAGTGATCAATTCATAAAATAAATAAGTTTCGACCATGTCTTGTCTTCACGTGTCTGTTTTCCGTTTGCAGGAAGTAAACACACGAATAAAGGTTGCTCGTATAATATATTCATCAGATGTATCTACCGATTGTTACTAGTAAACATGAAATATACCAACAAATTACATATGAACAAAACCTAATCAAATAAATATGGCTACCTGTGATAATATACTTAAATTTTCCTTCTTGCCACAGGTTTGAGTCGCCTCTGGTTGATCATTGATTTAGCTCTCTTCCAATAGCATCATAAAGTTGACTTTTCACATCTTCTCGTCATCATTTCGATGCATTTCGTCCCCTCTATGCATTTTGGATAGAGGCTTATCGAGTTTCGCATCCATTTGATACGACCATATTAATGACGAGCACATTTTATAGCTAGAATAATAAAACATTTAGTTGTACTAGTTGCAAAGTACAAGGTCTAGACAACTTCAATTTGAAAGGAACAAAATGGCGTCTTTTTGCTGTAGTTTATTATATACGCCGTGAGATATTTTTGTGATTTGGCTTGCATAATGTTCAATAGGTTGTTGGGGAAAGATTTTATCTAGTTTTATAAAATGTTTTTGTAATGAAATTCAAATATATGTTGGCTGTAAAGAAAATCGCATGCACCCATCTGCACCAAGACTTGTTTGATATCTGTTCTAGCGGAAACGACAGTGTCATGACAAGATTTTAAGATCGTTTGCAACTTTCTATCACCATTGACAGTTTGAAATCTCACGTCAGATCTGATTTACGGAAACCTGCTACAATATCCAATATTATGAACGTTTACTTGTTACCATTAAGATTGATAATATTCAAATAAATAATTTTCGGTAACTGACTTCTTGTTAGAAAATGATCCGTGAATTATTCACATGAATGCTATTAATTGATAAAGTGGTTTTCGTTGTTGTTTTTATTCTCTTTCGTTTTCTATCTTCTCCAAAACTTTAAAACAAACCATTCCATTTTGTTATTTTTTAAATGTTAAAGCCTTAACCGTTTCAAACGGTAACTATTCTTTGATGAGCTTATATGAATGTATTTCCTCGCACATTCAATTTTGTAAATTCGACACAGCAATGTTCCTAAAGTTTTATATAAGTTGCCCATGCATTCTCACCCATAATACTGAAGAGTTTATTACAGTTCTTACATATTCATTAAATATAATAAACTCATAGCTTTCGAGTTCTAACAATTAGCACTGGACATCGAAAAAGGTAAGTTGTTTATTAATAACGTTAATGTAAATTGAAAATTGAACAATACTACTCAACAACGCTAACAGTGCCTGTCCGCAAAAATTGATGACATCACAAAATATCAGAATGTCATCTTATTGTCTTTCACATGCAATGACTTAATACACAAACAAAATCACGAAAGGAATTTTATTTGCACATTTTCAACTCCATGGCTTCATATGCAGTTGCTATGACCCCACATGCCAACCTAAATGTCCATGTATAAAAAGTGGGGTGGGAATATTCGGAGGGAACCCGGACTAGAAAAACAGAATATTATTTGTTTTCAACTAAACTTGTATTCCTAATTGTTTGATAAAAGAGTTGAAATGAGAAATTGTCGTCCCTTGTATTATATATTAAAATACGATACGAACCCTGTACCAATATAGGTTTGGTAACTGGTTTAACAAATCAAAAGAAGAAGTTGATTTTACAGAACATTCAGTTCTTGTTTATACCACAGAATATAACTTTGAATGTCTTCTGTCAAAAGTTTAATCAATACCTTTGAAAATATTTTTCATGATGGATTTTTAGCCTAATTGTTATAAAGCGACTAGGTTGTTTGATTGCAGCCATACCGCAATAACAGTTCTTACAAAATACAGAATATAACCAATGTCTAATGAAAGCATAAATTATAATTAACGCAAATGCAATACACATACACATGTATTAGCATTATTGAATGTGTGTGATGCAGGATGTGTCAAAAGTCTTCGCAAATGAAAATCTTCATCTGTCATAAATTAAATCGTCAGTACTTAATTAGGGCATTACCGAGAAAAAGTTGGCATTGCACAACCCACATGTGGGTATTACTAACCTGTATTCATTCTTGAAATGTTATGACAAAGACATATATAATTGAATCGCTTTAATACAATGTTTTATAACAAATATTATTTGCCTTATTTTTCATTTAGTATATGTAGTAGCGTGTCGCAATTATTTTTATGATCACTTGACGGACGATTGTGACATACTGCATCATGATTCTCTACTGCATATGATTTCTAGACATTTACCAGTAAAACAAGGATTTTACTTTTACCGTATTAGTTACTTTTATCAAATGATACTAGCAGTTGGTAATTAAGAGATTAATGGAACTTTTCGGACCGGGCCTTTTGGGCCGGGCCTATTAAGCACTAGTCCGTTTTGGTCCTGGTACCTTTTGGTACCGGTTCGTTTTGACCCGTAATCCAGAGCATATCTGTTTTGAGAATATTGTCTCTTGTTTATGATGTGTGCAATGGAGAAGACAAAGTCTAACTCTTCCACGGAACAGGAATCCTAACGTTGAATCGTGTTAATGGTAAGTAAAAACTTACTTTTGCTTCTACCACTGTTCTGTAATTAAATAAGAGACGTAACGCAATCGCAAACATTGTACATGTAAATCTTTTAACCGGTTTTCATATGAGCTCGCACTTGTCCCAAGATGAAAAATTTGCAAAAATCGCACGTTTTAGCTGTAACTGTTCTTTGGTACAAATTAAACTATGGCTTGATGAATAGAAACATATCTCATATATAATATACCGCATCTAACTTAACAAGAAACCGACCTGAAGCTCACAAACCACAACGCTTTATAAACACAAATTTCTTTCGGAGTCGGTGTAACCTTAAAGACATATACAAGAAGTGTTAAGACTGTGGGGGTAATTTTTCATATTTTGCTTATACGTATATATCGTTTACTCTTTGTTGAGATAATTTGTCCAGTTTCTGTCTCCTTTAAAACTTACAACTGTTTCCGGAAATTACTGTATGCAGCAAATCTCCTAACATAAATAAATAAATAAATAATAAATATATAAATAAATACAAACTAATATGAATATTATAACCATCTTCTCATGCAAACATCTGGATTGTCCGCTTCGGTGCTACTATAAATGAGTTTTCTAGGCATAACCAGTTTATTTGTTGGTTTGATGTTTTTTGTTTTTTTCTGGCTTGAAGCCAAAGCCACATGTCTTTCGCGTTTTCCTTCAATGATCCGAATTTTACAAAGTTTACAGCGTTACAACACCAGTTTTATCTGCTTTACAAAATGACAGCCAATCTTTCAAACATTCCCGGCTTAACACTGACCGGTATGGATTGGCATCTGTGTACATTCGTTTCAATATAGTTAGATAAGGTAGCAACAATGTTTCTAACTTGACGCAACAACTATACGACAAGACTAATATTTCTTTTTTAGGTCAATTTTCGCGCATACGGATGTCAGGGATAATTTTTCTAGACGTTAATGCATCTACGTCATTCATAGGACTAATAGTGAACCTATGCATGGCCGGACCTAAGTTTTTCAGGGGGGGGGGAGAGGGCCAACTGGTTATTGGGTTAAGTGAAGTCGCACAGAGCCGAGCCTTCTAGGGGGGTCCGGGGGCATGCCCCCCCCCCGGAAATTTTCTTTTTCAAGGATGCAAAATGGTGCAATCTGGTGCTATCTGAGCCTTGAAAAAGGGATCTAACAAAAGTGACTAAAAACTGCAATGTTTAAAAACACTAAAAAAAAAATTTAAAAAAAAAAAAAAAAAAAAAATTCGGAACCCCCTTTACATCTTTTATCAAAATCAGTGAATAGTTTTTTTTTTTTTTTGAAAGGGGGGGGGGGCGAACCATAATGGCATTAAAATTCAATTCATTATCTTTATTTTTCCTAAACCTAGGACTCTCGTTATAGACCCATCCTTGATATAACATCGGTATGGAGACAGTCATGCATTTTCCTTTTCAATAAAGAACCAGGTGTTAATTTCAGCAATTGGTGTTTCAAATCATTAAAAAGAACAGAGAGAGAGAGAGAGAGAGAGAGAGCACATACATGAAGCACAAGTACAAATAGCATACACTCGATGCAGGTGACCCCTAGCCAGGGGTACTAATATTGATACTAGCGTGAGATAATTCCCTGTTCCATTAAGGAAAACCGGTTAATAGCACAATAAGCTGAACGAGTAACTTTTGAACGGTGAACTATACTGGGTGTCTATGACCAATAAGAATGTAATTTAACATGACAGCTGAATGATTCGTAACTTCGTGTAAAGGATGGTTACTGCGATGAATGGTTACTTCGATCCGTTAACAAAACGGGATGTTTATTTATATACAGTGTGTCAAATATAAGTGAATTACAGTATCATTGAACAAATTCACATTACCGGTAGATATTTGTCAGGGCTGGATAACATTATACATACCTAGTTGTGTTTGTGACTTGGAACTAGAACATATTCGCTGCTAGTATCGGTACAACATAACCATAATTTCGGGGGAAGTTTGTACTCTACATGGACTGTTGAAGTATGTGAGTAGCCTTTTAGATAATTTAAACTAGTAAAATTTTCATAAATATATAATTTATTTATTCGACACGTGATATTTGAAAACTGCTGAAGTATATACCTTGTTTTAAAACAAAGGTAAAAATAAATGTGTTTTCCTCTCTTAAAAAATAATCTATTCAGTTTTCAAGTGAAATCGTGTTAATTTCTTTAGATTCAAAACGCATTAGAGGCCAGTTCAAAATTGATAATTGTTTAATTTGTGTTGTCTGGAATGAAATTGGAATAGTTTTGTTACGGTCGATTATCTGCCGTTACATATCCTTGATCATATCAAGATGTCATTTTTGGGGTCCTTAAACGCTTGTCGAATCCAAGGTGCATCACGTTACGATTGCACTCATATAATGTATTGTAGGCTTCTATTATGATTTTTCTTTATAGTCTTGTACGAAGAGAATTCACACATGTATAATCTAATCGCATGCAATGAGCAGTATACTCTGCACGCTAAAGTTGTACAAGTCAACTTAAATAATGCCTAAAATTAGTAATATGTTTTGGTTTGCTCCTACGGTCCAAAAAAAAAAAAAACAACTCAATGCGCCACTTAAGGTTTCTCCTCAATGTCCTTCATGCGTCTATGGGACAAAAATTAAGATAGCATTCATTGTTATATGTTGTTAGAGGACTCTAAAACGTAACCTATCGGCAATTCTTGGATGGTTTCTCCCTTTTATGCTGCATGCCTCCATAGATATATGCAAAGATGAAAATTTTGGAACTTTGTAAAACATTCAAAGGGTGTCCCGACTAGCCAACAGGATAGAATGAGGCTGTCGGAAAACATGCCCATATTTTAATGCAAATTTTCTTTCTGCAATGGGTTTATCTTTCAAAAATGTTGCCGCAATATTCGGTTCGTAATCAAAGAGTAGCTGGTTTGATTCAAACCCAAGCTGGTCCATGTCGACGATCTTGGCGTCTTACCCAATGGTACTTAGTTCCCATTTCCAACGAATTATGTATCACAATTGTATCAAAAGTGCTGTTAAACCAGCAAAAATAATTATATAATTATTTTATAACTTTTATGCACAAACATATGGTATGAAATGACCTTATTTGTTGATTCATTGTTTTCGTCAGACTGAATTGTTTGGGTATTACGCGAACGCTACAAAACTAGAATAAATATGTTTCATTTATTATAGTTAATTGTTAATATAATTGCACACTGGCACTAACAAACCAATATAAATATAAACCCATTATCCTACTTTACTCGTGTATAGTTTTCTTATTAACATTGTAATTACCATAATCTACCACGATAATCAATAATCAACCACGATCAACCACAATCTAAGACAAACAACCTCACTCTACAACGATCAACCACAATCTACCACGATCCACAACAATCAACTACGATCTACAACAATCAACCAAAATCTTTCACCATTCACAACACCATCAAACACGATCTACCTCAATCCAAATGAATCTTCCAGACGTTACTACTGATAATCGCGAAAAGACCCCATTGAACTATTACATCTATTTAATTATGTAGATTTTGACTGTTAATCACGACAATCGACAATGACAATACTGCTATCAATCACAATCTTCTGCAATCATGAGTGTAAATCTCAAGGTTGACTTGTCCAAAATCGAATTAAATTGTGATATATATATATATATATATATATATATATATATATATATATATATATATGTATGTATGTATGTATGTATGTATGTATGTATGTATGTATGTATAACATCGCACACCATATTTCCTCGCATGGGACATTACTCAATACATTTCCATGCATGTTCATTGAATACGATAGAAGCCAAAACATGGGGCATTTTTGTTCAATTAATTGACATAGTGTTCTGTACGTTTTTGCCCTGTACATTCTCAAATTTAAAGAATAATATGTGGCACATCCCGTCCGATTTTACAATTTGACAGTTCCTGTCAATGACAAGAAATAATGTGAACATTTTCATGGGCAATTTATTTTGCCTTATTATATTGGAAACAGTGCATATGTAAATGTCATTAGTTACCAGTTTTGATTCAATCAAATCAAGTTAAACTTAACCTGAACTCAAACTCAGTCTGCCCACATTGTTGGTGGGAGGACTACGAACTCGACACAAGCCTAAACACGTTTTGTGTGTCTAAATTTCACCATACATTTCCCACACCGTGTTTGATACTTTGTTCATTACAGTGGAGTGTTCGGAAACCCCACAACTTGGACCAAATAAAATGATAAGCTTGCTCAGATTTGGGACAAGTTATATGTAACTACGATTAAATCGTGCTTCATATGCTTTAAAAAGGGGCAAATTTAACCAGTTGCTAAAACATGTTCGACCACTATTTATCATCAAGAATTGCCTTTGTGTCTGTCGTTTGGAGGACATGCTCAAACCACGACATTATTTGGTTTGACTTAAAGCAAGCATGGTTGTCTTTGCTTGGGCTTTACCTCATTTAGAGTTATCCGATATGTGTTGAATAACATTACTACGTACACGAATATTTCAAGCGGATACTCCATTTTTGCCTTTCTTTCCTATGCAAAGGGCGAGTGGAAGCGCGGGGTGGGGGGTGGGGGTGGGTGTTCTATAGTCCTTTATTGAACTGTATTCACACACGCCAAAATTACAAACTTTTGTAGTCTATCCTCTAATAGCGACACTTGAAAATATTTAATTTATCAAGTGACGTAAATGACTATACTACATACCTGGCTGAAGCATAAGTAGGTCAGAGATACGATCGACATATTTGAACAAATCCTGACACTTGATTTTTCTGATACTGCAGAACCTAACATAGAATCCAGGTTGAAAACACATATTCCATGAAATTCCACTGGTATATACGATTTACACTAATATCAAATTTGAAAATGAAAGTAAACGATTGTACCCAACAGCACATTCAACAGTGCTAAAAGGTCCACTAGTCTGGTTCCCAGCTTAGTATGCTTCCATGGGTTACATTCACTTCGCAATGGGGATCATCTCGACCTTTTCCGTCAAGACAAGCAGGAAACCTCTGATTTGATTCGACGCATTTAAGAACAATATTTGGTCCTACCTTTGTTCACATGATACGATAGTGTGGCAGAAGATGATAAAGTTGCAAAGTCTCAAAATATGTCCTCCACTCAACCAGAGACGAGGCGGCAAATATAAAATTTATATTCCTACAACTTCTTCAAACTTAACATTTATGTATATTCCTACAACTACTTCTGAGGCTTTTTCTTGTTTGTTTTTATTTCTAATCGAGCAATGATCCGATAGATTTACCTTGATGCACATAAATAGGTGACTTGTTCATTGCTATCTTGTCCCTTCATGATATATAATAGGAAATATTATTAAGATTGAAATTAATTACATGTCTTGATCTTTCTTCTTGCATCAAGGAAATGGTGTGCCATGAAACAATATGTATTGAATAAGAAAGAATTATGAATTTATGTATGGCAATGGCAGTTCAAAGTACGTTTGTTCAAAGAACTGAGACTAATGTTAATGTTGGTAGTATATTTACTTTTAATTTAGTTTCTAAAGATTTGATGACGATGAGTTTGATTGGCAGGGTCAGCATGACTTGAGTTACTTTGGAAATATTGTGTAACAAAATAAAGAGACTTATTTATTACATTTAGGAAATGAATGTGTAGAATCCATCCATCGTTAATTACACATTGTTGACACTAGTTACACGTATTTTCATCCCGATGATGTGGTCTAAAATCACAATCTCAGTATCGCATCAATTTAAAATTCTTTTTTACATTTTTAAGGGATGGCGGAAGATGTGGTGGTGGCTTAGTTTTGAAAATTTGACCTCTAATACACGGTTTAGAAAACTGTTGAAATCGATCATCGTTCGCATTCAGTCCTTAAAAACGTCTTTGTCTAAGAGGTGAAGAATACAGTGGGGCTGTTTGATTTTTATAATTCACAAACATGTTTCTTATTTTAGAAGTATATAAGTTTTCTTTGGATGCTAGTTTGGATGATTTCGATGTTCCAACAAGAATTGTTGAAGCAAACGATGATTTGAAACGTCTAACTAACCAATAATAATTTTAAGATAAGGTTAGATTGTTGCATTGGGGATTTTAACGAAGAGTGGTAAGACCTGAGTAAATTTAATACGTACATGTAATGAATAATAAATAATCATCTATATCTGTTTAAATTTAAAATAATTGGAAACTTTAACTCTTTTCATTCACTCAAAATATAGCTATATTCAAAAATAAAACTCTACACTAAAACTTCAGACAGTATGTTGAATGCTCAGAATAAATAAATACATCTCCACCACTACCACTCCGGTGGCCTAGTGGTTAGAGTGTCCGCCGCGGATATGGGACGTCGTAGGTTCGATCCCCGACCGAGTAATACCAAATGACTTACAAAAATATTTAGAACA